>JBAMNC010000769.1:2275000-2388410 GCA_037902135.1 Cetoscarus ocellatus
CACTGAGTGACTTACATTTATTCTGCAAGCGTCTCTCTCTTTTTTCTTTTCTTTTGAATTTCATGAGATGAGAGAAGCCGGATACTCTGTATCGGATGATGTGGCTGTTTGTGGTTGGCTGAGAGATGTGAACTCGTTAGTTATGACAAACGTCTCTGATCTGACATCAGATGTGACGGGACAATTAATATAGATACAAATGTATGTGCTGGTTCAGACGGTTACATTAAATAGTGGTTGTTGTGATTTTTTATGGCATTGAAATGTGCTTGACACTCTGGACACCTGCCTGTGAGGTTTTGGTGACGTGTACGCACTGTGCGCCTGTCAGCCAAATTACCGCTGCCCCGAGTGCTCCTCTCCTGCGCCGAGAATAGACCAGGTTGGAGCTGGCAGGCTTTCAGCGCACCTTTCAGCGCTGAATCTTTCAACACCTCCCCCTGGTGCACCGTCACACCCATCTCGGCGCAGCCGGTCTACCAAATTGCCAAATTGGCTGCGCACAGTGGTGCGCCGGACGAAATTACCTCTGCGCGGGGTGCGCCACCCTGCGCCACCCTGAGTTGCGCCAGGAAATTAGAGCCCTTAACCTTTATCAATTAATCTTTATTTGTATAATGCCAGTTCATAACAAGTGTTATCTTGAGACACCTAGTGCAGGCTGAAGACAAACTCTTCATTTTGTCGGTACACATATATACACATGTACATATATACATATACTGTACATATACATATATCCAAAACACAACATTAATCCATCATGAGTACTGGGCCAACCAAACTACAGGAAGGTGCATCTGTAGGGGGCGTACCTTTAAGTGTATGTTACATGCTGTCTGGAGGACCTTAATGTAAATACTTCAGATCTAAATACAGCATACAGAAATAGATTAATTTGATAGGCTGTTCGATCAAGTAGATACTGTTCTTAGGTTAACCTGCTAACCATGATCAGTCCACCAGCTTAGGCATGCTGTAGCCAGCTCAAGTCTTAAACATGCTGTGTATTGATCTCACTACCCAACATAAGCATGAGTGTGAATTTCATGAATTTCTTTAAGGCATAGTCTTAAAAAGGACACTTATTTATGGCCACCTGAAGTATACCATATGCTTGCATGGGACAGTCAGTCAGTCATGCTAAAGCCTTTATCTGCACCATCTGTTGTAATACCCCTGCAGCTTCTCAAAGCCATTGGCCAGTCCCCAGTAGTGAAAAATATTCTTCTAAGGCAGCTGCTGGAATTGTTATATGACACCACCTCTTGTATGGCTGCATAATCCTCGCAGTGACCTATGTTTAAAGCTTAAAGTACATTTGGTACTGTATTGAGGAGACACACACGCACACACAAACAAACACAGCCCCTTTGATTTGTGTTAGCCGCCATCGCCCCTGCCTGCAGCCAACAGCAAGCATGCAAGCTCACACACTACACACTTGCAGCAGCACAGAACAATGTCTTATTTATGTCAAACTGTGCCTAAGTCATAACAAATGTCAGGTCTAAGTATTACAGCAATGTGACGCATGACCAGCTCCAAATGGAAATTCCTGTAAAATCATTTCTGTGTTTACATCCCTCTGATTTTATTTAGCGTGCAAGATCTATTTAATTTATTCATTTTAGAGGTTACATTAATATTATTATTTGATGGTGATTTGTAAAACAAATGTGCAACCAGTTCACTTTATTTTGGGGAATATTTAGGACTCGCAAATGTCTTATGACAAGGAACGTCTCAAAGGGACCAATAAGTTTAACAGCAAATTAAAGCTGTATTTAATCATTTTGTTTGTTTAAGAAGACAATGAGTAAGACATCAGAATTTTGCAAACTTTGTCAAACACTTGCTCACAGCTTTTGGTCCTCTTTGCGGGTGGATGACCATATGCCTGTGCTGAATGTGTTGACACATTGCCTCAGTTGAGTGGTAACACAAAAGTTTGAGCAAAACCAGCTTTTAAAAAAAAAATCCCCATTTCAAAATCAAAATACTGCCAGACTGCTCTTCCATGATGCTGTGGATACTATTGGTTCGTTTAGCTTGCTTCACTTCAGTCTCAGATTATTGTTCTATTCAAAATTCTTGAGATTGTATAAAAGCACCTGCTTGTATTAAAGAGCTTTTGAAGCTATTCAACACCAGAGGGATCCTTAGGTCCTCTGATCAGGGTCTGCTGGTTGCTCCTTGTAGAAGATGTAAAACTAAAGGTGACTGGGTCTCTAAGGTTGCAGCTCCCAAACTTCTGTGCCGTCTTTTGCTGAAACTGAGAGCTATGAACTCCGTGGACATTTTTAAAAAACGGTAGACCAGCATGTTCTGGTGCCAATTCATAAATTGTTATCATTATTTGTTTAAAAAGTTATACTTAAGAACAGTCAATAAATTCATTTTTCAAATTTTAAACAAGTTCTCTGATTTTCTTATCCAAATATAAAACTGGATTCTTTTTGCTATGTGCCTTTCAGGGATTCCTGAGGACAATGTTGCCGCTAAAGCCTGGTTTATGCTTCTGCATCAAAGAAGCTCTGTACTTATGCCATTTTCCTCCGGGACATCTTCAACATTTATACTTGTGCTTTGGTCTATGTCGCTCGGCAGTACTCTACCAAACCCTCAGTTGGCCGTGATATATGTCTTTCAGTCTTGAAACATTATCTGCTTGTTTGTGTACAAGAAACTATGGCAACAGAAACAGAGTGGATAATGGATAATGTCAAAGTATTTTTGAGGTCAGACTACACAGTTTTTTGCATTAATTATGGTTGTCTCTGTGTCAGTTCAGGGACCACAGATCCGTAAAACGGTACTGTGACGTGCCAGACTTGCATGACAAATCTGATGTCATTGGAAGGAGGAGGAGTGACACTGATGGCAAACAATCACACTATATTTAGAGTACTATACTTTTGTTTGTCTCTATAAATGTTATGATGATTAATATGTTGCCTTGATGATAAATGCAAGCAATCATTCACCAAGGTACTAAGGCTCTTCTGCTGTTTTTCTCAAATATTACTCTTTTTACAGTCAGGTGGTAGCTCCTCTATAATCTCATAAAGATAGGGATGTTATTTTTCAGAGCTTTACAATTTTTTTCTATTTTGTGGCTCTCAAAGCAGTGCTTCCATTGCAACAAGTCATACTTGGCAGGACAAAAATTAATACATTACATGAGACAAACCTAACCTATTTTTGTGGCTGTCCCGAAACCCTACAACTGTCTATTTTGGTCTATAATCATGCATAAAACGTGTAGTCTGACCTCTGCTTAAAGTAATGAGTAAGAGTTGACTAAATAAAAGTATTCTAATGCAGAATGAGAGGAGACGAGTTGAAATGTATTACTCCTGAATCAGTTGAGGCAGAACTGGTAATACATTGACACCAGTTTTTAAACCCATCCCTAGTGTCTTTAACATTTTTTTCTGAAAAGAGTGTAGAGTACAATTTCAAAGGTAGAGTCTGCAGGATTTTCTGTTACTGTTTGTAAACACAACATTCAAACGAAGCCCCTCCCCCTGAACTCCTCGCTACCTGATGCGGGGACCCACCCTCTCTGGCAACAGATGGAGAACATGCCTCCCCAGCCCGATAGCCCTGGAACCGGCTCCGAGCAGGAAAATGACCCTAGGCTCACTCTGGTTTTAGACCAAGCTTTGTCCACTTAGCGTTTTGCTTTTGCCTGATTGTATCGTCTGCCATAGCACCTGCCATCTTCACCAGTGTTCTGTCGAAACACGCTACCTGTCAAGATGAGCTACCTAGCACTACTGCACATGCGCACACATGCGCCGGTAGTTCTGCGCATGCGCCCTACGCCTTCACTCTCTCTCTTGGTTAGGTTTAGGGTAAGGATTGGGGTGAGGGTAGCTTTTTTTGACGGGGAAGCCTAACAGAACACCGGTCTGCGTAGCTTTCTGTTAGTCTGTTAGAGCTTGTGCACTGGGCGCGCTGTGATTGGCTGAGGTATCCCAGCCTACTGTCCGCCCAAAAGTGTCCCGAGACAATCAAAACATCCAAATACAGGCTGAGGAGGGGGATGAGGTAAACAAAGACACCATCACACATCAATAGAGACCCATAGGAGACGATTGAGCAGGATCTCTGCTGAAAAAGTTGATATTTTATTTTTAAGGAAAATCCTGCAGACCCTACCTTTAACTCATGACACATTAAATGACTTGCTTCATGGAACATATTTACATACACATAAAGGCAACTTTATTATTCGTGTTAGAGAGGGTGTTTCTGCTTCATCTCATGAACACACATGAACTGGAAGATTAGAAAATATTGCAGATCATCACAGTCTGCTAAATTTTAAGGAACTCTTTCTGCAAAGGCATCAGATCCATCATGTCATCTTTCTCTTTCCCTCTGTGAATTACAAAAGTATGCTTTTCTCTTTGTCAGGTGTCCTCTTTTAAGCTCTTCTCCTGTAATTATCCATATCTCTGAAAAATATTTAGCTGTGTTGGCCACCTTTCAGCTGGCCCTTTACCTTAAGTCACCCTTTAACCCTGCAGGATGCATGATGCTAATAACCTAATCTGCAATCTGTTCTGTTTTCCAGCTGTTACGTGTCAAATATTGGTATTGATAAAAGACCTGGACTTATACACTTGCACTGATTCATATATTAGCCTTAACAGTGTCGGAAGTGCATGCATGTGCCTCTTATCATTGCTTATATGGTTTATTTTTTTGCGACTACACTTTTAATTTTTTAAGATGAGCTTTCAAATAGGGAGAATTTGTCCTTCAAGTTAAAAAATGGCAGTTTAATTCTGTTTTAAAAGTTTTTATATGGACAACTTAATTTGAATAACTCCTTACTGCCAGTGTTTCATTCTGTAACACTGACTGTCTTTTTAAAGGCAGTGTGTTGTCATGTGGGCTTCCTTGTAAAATTATTTGAAAGCTGATATTTGCACAGGTCAGTAATAATGCAATTTATTGGCTTGGGAAATATTTCTTTATTAAAAGGTAACATGAGTTGAAATGTGAAATTCACTGCTGGTGCATGGATGAATATCTGTAAAATTCTTGTTTAACATTATAGTGGCTTCCTTTGTCACTATCCGCTCACACTGGTGTAAAGGGCTTGAACACGTGCCCGTGTATAAAATTGTCCAAACATATCCTTCAGTATTTTATGCTGATTTATTTTAAGACACAATACTGGACATACTAAATATACACTCCACGGTACGGTCAAAAACCGTTTGGCTTCTCACATGGTGCGCACCTGCGCTGATTAGCCCACCTGACTAAATAGACATGGAACACTAGCCAATACTGGCACCTACTGGCACAAAATGGTATTACATTTAAAGAACACAAATTAGAATTCTGGCTCCTACACACCGGCCCCTAATTGTTAATGGTGCACAAACATAACAATTCAAACAAACAAAAATACTGGAGCCAGATTTTCCTTAGTGATAAACCCATAACTCAAAACATTTCATATTGGTACACAAAACCTATTAAACATCAGATGCTGCCATCAACAGGCAGAGTTTAGTTACAGGCCTTTCCATTATATTGCATTTTGTTTTGAGACGAACGGATCGCACAAACCCATTCTTGTCAGGAAAGGTTTCCAGCACTTTGCCGAGCAACCAGGAACCTCGAGGAGCTGTTGAGTCCACCACTAGGACAATGTCCCCGGCAACAAGACTTCTTTTTCCTTGATTCCATTTCTGTCTCTCCTGAAGCAATGGAAGATATTCCTGCACCCAACGTTTCCAGAACAGATCTGAGATATATTGGACCTGTCTCCACCGCCGCTTGGCATACAGATCTTGCTTCACAAACAGTCCAGGTGGCACTGCAGGTTTGCCCTTCAGAAGGAGAATGTGGTTAGGTGTCAGAGGTTCAAGGTCATTTGGATCGTCAGATAATTTAGTGATGGGCCGATCATTTAGTATGGCCTCCACTTCACAAAGAGCTGTGTGCAGTCCATCATCGTCCAGTGTTTGAAGACGTAGAACAGAATTAAGAACCTTTCGGATCATCCTGATAACACGCTCCCAAACGCCACCATAATGGGATGCTGATGGTGTATTGAAACTCCAGCTGATTCCATGTTGATGCAGGGCTCCCTGTATCTTGCTGTGATTCAACTTTGCAAGAGCTTCACACAATTCTCTCTCAGATCCAACAAAGTTAGTACCATTGTCAGACAGTATACGAATGACTTGGCCTCTTCTGCTCATGAATCTCCTCAAAGCATTTATGCGCGCATCAGTGTCTAATGAGGCTGCCATTTCCAGGTGAACTGCTCTGCTAGATAAACAGGTAAATATCACATCATAACGCTTGCACAAGCTTCTCCCTCTTTTCACTTCCATTGGTCCAAAGTAGTCGACTCCAACGCTTGTAAATGGGGGGAAGATCAGGCAGAGTCCTCTCTTGTGGCAGGTCTGCCATTTTCTGTTCACCTGGTCTTACAGTGAAGCGTCTGCAGGTACAACAGTCAGATATCACTTTCTTTATTGCTGAATTAGCCCCTGTAATCCAATATTTTTTCCTCAATGTAGACAATGTGTGGTTTCTTCCACTGTGACCCAGCTGATGGTGGATATGTCTTAAGATGAGAGTTGCAACATGTTGGTCTTTAGAAAGGATGAGTGGATGCTTACTCTCCTCTGACAGTGCTGCTCTACTCAGCCGTCCTCCAACTCTCAGCAGGCCAGCTTCTAAGCGTGGATCCAGTTTGTACACAGAGCTTTTCTTTCTGACTGATGACTTTCCAGACATGAGTGTGTCAATTTCCTCCTTAAACTGCTGCTGTTGAGCATACTTAATGATGGAAACCTCTGCCTCCAATAGGTCATCTGAAGAAACACTCTGCCCCCCAAGTGTCTTTCTGACTTTGTTCATTTCCAACTGCACATGTGTGGATTGATTATTTGGGTCGGAAGTCACATCCTTTCTCACTTGGCTTAATTTCAACAGAGCTCTCTTCACCTTGAGGAACCATGCAACTGAAACTTTAAGCCTCTGCCAGCTTGAAAAATAAAAGAGTAGTTGGTCAGTAGCACTGGGTGAGTCTTTCACAATTACTGCATCCACAAAGAAGTCTCTTTTCACTTCTGGGTCATCCAATGAAATGGTCGTCTCCACCACACATTCTGGCCAATGTTCCTCTGACTTCCATAGGAAGTTGGGCCCTTCCACCCAACTGCTGCCATTTAGAAGTGAGTCAACTTTCATACCTCTGGATGCATTGTCAGCTGGATTCATTTTAGAACTGACATATCTCCACTGTGACACATTGGTGGCATCCCTGATGGTTGAAATTCTGTTTCCCACAAAGGTATGAAATCGTTTGTCCTCATTTTTTATGTATTTCAGGACGGAGGAGCTGTCTGTCCAGAAGACTGAATCTTCCAACTGTAACTGCAGCTCTGCCCTCAACATCCTGTCTACTCGAACAGCAAGAATCACCGCTGTAAGCTCCAAACGTGGGATAGTGACCTGTTTTAATGGTGTCACTCTTGCTTTGCTGGGCAGGAAGGCGACATGAACATCATGGTGACAGTTCTCCATCCTCAAAAAACTGACAACACCATATCCACATTCGCTTGCATCAGAAAAGTGATGTATACAAGCATGTACAAGTGGTCCAAAATCCTTTGGCTTAATACATCTCCTGATTTTAAATTCTGCAAGCTTGACAAGCTCCTCCAACCATTTAGTCCAGTGTTGCTGTATGTCACTTGGTAAGTTGTCATCCCACCCAAAGCTTCTCCTGCATAGCTCCTGCAGCAACACTTTGCCTGATAGAGTGATTGGTGCAATGAATCCTAAAGGATCATAAACAGAACTGAGCAGAGAAAGCATGCCACGTCGAGTGTGAGGTTTTTCTTTCACCACCATCTTAAACTGAAAGGAGTCACTCTCAATGCACCACTGCAGTCCAAGGGCTCTTTCCAAGGGAAGATGGTCTCTGTCTAGATCCAGTTCCTTTAAGTCTTTGGCTCTATGCTCCACTGTAACAGTCTGCAACACCACACGGCTATTACTGACCCACTTTGTCAGATGAAAGCCTCCTCGTAGACAAAGAGCTGTAAGATCTTTAATCAGCTGCACAGCTTCCTCTTCAGATGATGTGCTTTTCAAGCAATCATCCACATAAAAGCTTTGCTTTACCGTGTTGATAACATCATTGGAGAAGAAGGCCTGTCCGTCCTCAGCTGTTTTCCTGAGTGCATAGCAAGCACAGCTTGGGGATGAAACAGCTCCAAACAAATGAACAGTCATCCTGTACTCTGTCACCTCTTGATTTACATCACCCTCAGGCCACCACAGGAAACGAAGGAAATTTTTGTCCGCTTCTGCTACCTTGACTTGGTAGAACATCTTTTGTATGTCTCCCATTACTGCTACAGACTCCTGCCTGAACCTGCTGAGCACTCCCAGAAGACTACTGGTGAGGTTAGGTCCCTGTAGCAGCTGACTGTTGAGTGATGTTCCTTTGAATGTTGCTGTGCAGTCAAACACCACACGTAAAGTGTTTTTCCTTGGGTGGTAGACTCCGTGGTGTGGAATGTACCAGATTTTTCCTTCAGCACCATCCAACTCATGCTGAGGTATCTTTTCTGCATAGCCATTGGAGATAACATCATTGAAGAAGTTTGTATATTCCTGATGGAAATGCTTATCCTTCTGAAATCTCCTCTTGAGCCCGAGTAACCTTTGCTTGGCCATTGACAGATTGTTTGGGAGTGTTGGATGCTCTTTCCTGAAAGGCATCTTCAGACTGTAATGTCCATCCTGAAGGACTGCAGAATGACTAACAATTTCCAGGAACTTAATGTCTTCTCTTGACATTTCCTCTTTATCATAGGTCCTTTCGTTAAAGTCATGCATGTACTGGCTGTTCAGCAATTGTTCTATCCTACTCACAGAGATCCTATTCACTGTGGCAGAAGGAAACTCTGTCTCCAAGGCTCCACTTCTTCCACTCAGTGGGCCGTTCACCGTCCATCCCAATACGGTTCTAATTGCATACGGGCCATTCCCGTGACTGTTGATGACCTCCCAAGGTTCCAATACTTTGGGAGCGTTAGTTCCTATCAACAAATCAACATTTGCCTTTATGTGTGGGATGTGAACATCTGACAGGTAAGGCCATTTATCCAGTTCCTTAGTTGTTATTATGTTATTAGTGGTGACTGGCATTTTCTTTTGAGTCAGGACCTCTGGGAGACTATAAAAGTCATTGCTATCCAACCCAGCTACTTCTAAGTCAGTGATGGAGTAAGCTGGAACAACAGTCTCCTGGCCCATTGTGCTCAACAAAAAGCTGGTTCTTCTCCCTGTAATATTCAGCTTCTGCATGAGTTCTTCAGAGCAGAATGTAGCTGAGCTACCAGGATCCAGAAATGCGTATGTTTGTATAATGCAGTTTCCCTTTGCAGACTTCACACTTACAGGTAGAATTGAAAGCGCACAGCCACCCTTTCCGGCCCCTGTATGACCACATGTTTGGAAGGAAGCTTGTTGTTTACTTTGTGGTCCCTTTAACTGTTGTGAAGCTGGTTGTTTGTTTTGCTCTGCCACTGGTTGTTGTCTTTTGATGTGCAGGACAGTGGGATGCATTTGACCACATACTGAGCATGTCAAGCGTCTATTGCATTCACGACTCATGTGACCATCACAAAAACAGGCAAAACAAACTCCTTTTTCCCTCAAAAATAGAATTTTTTCTTTGTGCCTTTTTCCACTGAGCTGTAAACACTCCTCCAACATGTGACTGTGTCAACAGCAAAGGCATCCAGGTTTGACTGACTTTCCAAACTCTGTTGGTGGCTTATCCTCCTTCTCTGGTAAGGTCCTGGATGTTACAGTGGAAGCAACAATATTTCCCTTGACCCTGTTTCCAGAATGTGATTTAAACCGAGTGAGAGTTTTTATGCCAGTTGCACCAGATACCGGATCCTGGATGTCACCAAACAGAGGATCAGACAGAATTTTAACATGACGCTCCACAAATGCAACCAAGTCAGTGAAACGAGCTCTCTGTTGCGTTTTTTCCATAATCCCATGAGCAATGGTCCTCCATTGCTCTCTCAGTTTGTAAGGCAACTTTGCTATAATGGCTCTCATATTTGCAGGCATATCCAACTCTTGCATATACTCTAGCTCTCCCATTATATTGCAACAGCCACGCAGAAACAATGAATATGCTTGGAGTGCTTTAACATCTTCACCCTTTATGGACTGCCAGGCTAGGGCCTTTTCCATATAAGCATTAGCAACTTTATATTGATTACCAAAATGCTCTTGAAGCAGGTCCTTAGCCACTGCATAGCCACGATCGGGAGCCAAATGCTGGCAGCTACGCACCAGTTGTTGTGGCTGTCCTCTGGTGAATTGCTCCAGATAGAAAAGGCAATCTGCTGCTCCTGTTTTATCCTCCACTCCTTGTTCAAATGCCTTGATAAATGCTTTGTAATGCAGAGGGTTCCCTTCAAATACAGGAATCTCTCTTGGTGGCAGAGATCGTGTGGTTTGCTGTTGTACCAAAGCAGCTGTTATCTCGTTTTGTCTGTGCATGATGGTTAGTAAATCTCCAGATGCACTTGGATTTATGTGAGGTTGAGTGAATTGATGAGAGATTTGAGGCAGACTGATGTCCTTGTTCAGTTGAGAAGTTGTCATTTCATCTTTAAATTGTTGTGAATTTCCTCTGATTTCCTGGGGATCATACACATTGTGATGTTCAAAAGCTGTTTTAAGACATGCCCCATGTTCCTTTGGTCGAACATCCTGTGATTTATTTGTATTTGTTGAACATTGAGTTGATTTATGGAATTCAGGTTGATATTCATTTACCATAGGATTTAAGATGGACACAAACCCTTTTTTCCTTTTTTCCTTTTCCAGATAAGAGCTCATTCCATTTTTTGATCCTGAACTGGAAGAACACACATCAGAGGATTGCAGTACTGCCAACCTGGCATTGGTTGCAGCCATTTCTGCTTCCAGGTCAAGCTGTTCTCGTTTCCTCCACAATTGTTGCTCCTGCTCCTCCAATGCGTGCCTTTCCTTCAAAGCTGTGGCACGAGCAATGAGAGCTGCTTTATCTGCTTCAGCTTTTATACGTGCAGAGGCAGTGCTTGATCTCCCACTTGTTTTACTTGAGCGTTTGCTTCCCACATTAGATATGCTGTCATTTGGATTAATGTCATCTACAACAACCCCATTTGTTTGTGTGTTTTCATTGTTTGTGACATCACCAGTTTGATTGATACCAAAAACTTCATTTTCACTTGCATTACCTTCATTATTTATAACACCATCATTTTCTTGTGCACCTTCAGATTTAGAAACCCACATTTCTGCAACATGAATACATTCATTTAAAGACAGCAATTTTGCTTTAAACCATATCTCATGCTTTTCTTGTTCATCACATGGCATTAAACCCAACAGCTCTGCATGTACCAAATTTGCATCATTACATACCATTTTTAATTCATTCAAAGCATCATGAACCATTTCTCTGATCACCCTTTGAGATAAGATCTGATATTGAATGTTTTATATTAGCTGCTTTGTTCAGTTTAGCCTTTCTCTCAGTTTGCAGCCTTAACAATTTATCAGCAAGTGCTTTTTCAGTCATTTTAATCTTCCGTCTTTGAGATTTCGAGTCTCCTTCAACCTCGCTTCCGGTTTCCATGGTTACTACCGACGCCGTTTACGCACTTCCTGGTTAGTCAGTTTCTCCACAGTTCACGACGGACAGACAAAGTTCGCGCAAAGTCAGTTACTTTTTCGTTTTAGCTACCAATGCATTGGTTTTATACCCCCCTAATTGTGTGCACACAGATTATATGGCCATTATTTTGTAGCGCTACTCATACCTCCGCATCCGTGAGCTGGGCGCCATGCGGTGATCAGCTGATCCAATGCTCCGCTGCCTCGTCCCTCCAGCCGTGCCAAATTCCACCCTGGCTAGTCCCTCCAGCCGTGCCGAACTCTACCTGGCTCGTTCCTCCAGCCGTGCTGAACTCGCCGAACTCCACCCTGGCTCGTTCCTCCAGCCGCGCCGAACTCCAACCGAAGCTGTGCCAAACTCAAACAACAGCAGCTCCTACGCGATTGCCTCCTCCTGGCTTTCCTGACGCAGCGAAGACCCACAAAACCGGACGCCGACTGTTGCTTTCCCAGCGAGTCCAATAGAAGCAGGTTTTTGACTAATATAGTGGCTTCCTTTGTCACTATCCGCACACACTGGTGTAAAGGGCTTGAATACGTGCCCGTGTATAAATGTGCCAACAGAAAGGTAGTAAAATTGTCCAAACATATCCTTCAGTATTTTATGCTGATTTCTTTTAAGACACAATACTGGACATACTAAATACACACTCCACGGCACGGTCAAAAACCGTATGGCTTCCCCAATGTGCGTACCTGCGCCGATTAGCTCACCTGACTCTATAGACAAACCACAAGCCTATACTGTCACCTACTGGCACAAACGAGTATAACACCCACAAGAAACGAAAAATGAGTAATCTGGTTCCTACAAACATTATTATTTGATTATTTAGTTTTATGTTTAAGGAAATAAAGAAAACTAATGTGTTTCCCAAATAAAGTGTTTTTTGCAGCTGCCTTTTTTAGGGGTTTCATTCAGTGTCAAATGCATTTGTTTTTAATGGTGATGATGACAATATTTCCCTGCAGACAACAGTTTACCCTCTCAGTATCCCAAAACCTTAAGATTCACATCATCTCACTTTTCTAATGCAGCGTTTGAATCTGATGTTCTGTTTTAGTCCTCTCAGAGATTGTATCTCCATCATTGATTTCCCCTTCTTTCCTGTCTTTTTTCTTCTCAGATAAATGAGTTAAGCCATGTTCAGATTCCCATCATGCTCATGCCAGATGACTTCAAAGCTTATTCCAAGATCAAAGTGGACAACCATCTTTTCAACAAGTAAGATATTTAAGGCAAAATAATATTGTATTTATTGGACAACACAACATTTTAAACATTTGAGTATTTCCAAAATACTTTGACACATTCCTGTGCATCTACAGCATCTTATTAAAAGAGTCAACTGTGTTTGTCTGATTCTTCTTGTCACAAAGGGAGAATATGCCCAGCCATTTCAAGTTCAAGGAGTACTGCCCCTTGGTATTTCGAAACCTCCGGGAGAGGTTTGGTATTGATGACCTGGATTTTTTGGTATGAAGAACACCACCTTGTCTGCCTTTGGTTCACATGGTTTTTTTTTAATTTTGTCATTTTTTTTAGCTTTAGATACATTTGAATTGCACCTTGGCAAAAATAATCCTCAGACGGTTGGATGACTTGTAGGCAATATACTGACAGCAAAACATTTGTATTTAGTCAAAAAAACATAAAGTTTTGAATCATGGAGAACATTTTCAACAAGTTAAATGTTCTATTGCTCCCTCTTCTTTCCTTCTTTTGTTCCACTTCACTCTGCTTTTCCTCTATTTTCCACTCTTCCTCCATAAGTCCTTTATCCCGGTGCAGGCCATGAGTTGGCAGTATTTGGAGGTCATAGTGTCCCAGCTCACTGCAGCTGTCCTGCTCAAATATTTACATTAGGGTTCGGCTGGCTGCAGTAAGTGGGCAGTAGGGGGTGTAAAGACATTGGCTGGAGAATTGGAATGTTGTGACATTCTCAAACAAAGCCTACTTTTCTACATGTGGTCATAAAATTTAACCGATCTTTAACTTCTCTTGTGTCCTTGCTTTGAAACCAGACTGTTGGCATTATTTCTAACTACATTAGTAATAATCCTCATCACAGCCAATGGGTCCCACCAGCTGCAGCCCAGCTCTTTTGGTGACATACAGCAGCCATTAGTTTTATAATAAGCAATGCTTGCAAATATGAAATTAAGTAAGCTTAGGGAGGGTAGCTGAAGTGCAAACAGATTAACCTTTTACCCACGTTATGATGAATGCATAGTGGAGAAAATGACTAAAACAAAAACATGAAGATGTAAAGGTATAACTTTGAAGCTTTCATCAGAGAAAGCCTCAGGCAAAGGACCTCTTTAACATTTTCAGCCTCTGACACACGCTGCCTTGATGTAACATCAGTACCTTGACTGAGGAAAGGCCCCTGACAATCCACAATCTTTAATTAAGTTTAGAAATAAGACTGAGATCAGCACAAAACAAAGTTCACCTTTACTATTTTTTTTTTTTTGAGCAGCCACTCAAAGATTCAGTTTTACTATTAGGTATAGATGCTTGGACATGATGAGGAGAAAAGGGACTGGGGTTAGACGACGCAAGGAATTCTTGAAGAATGAGGCATCAAGCCTGTGCTGTTGGATCTGGTTACTTTGAAACTCCAAAGTCTGGGTAGCAGCTGTTTGTGTCTTTGTGTAGGTTTGGACAGGCTGCAGGTGCAGGGGCCAGAACCCCACATGCTTAAACTGGAGAAAAGGAGGTGGTCACACAACAAGGAGGTAGAAAAAATTACTCTATATTCAAACAACGTACAAAGCTGCCATCATCAAACATTCAACCAATGAGGATATTTTATTTTTAGCACTAGTGGTTGTTATTACAATAAGAACTTCCATGATCACATGATGAACCTTTTTTTCCCAAATAACTTGGAATAATCTGGATTTGATGTTTTTATTTCCACAGCAGTAATGAGTAATTGAAAAATCTTACCTCAGTTTGGTAGATAGTTGGTCACTTTCCATAGGTATATGATGTATGATTCAAATCACCTGTTGTTTTCAAAAGCATCAAATACGCCATGTCCTAGTGCTGGGCAGTAAACCAATATTAATACTAACATCTGTATTTTTCTGATACAAAATTAACTTTTGTGTTATAGTGCACAACATCATATATGGATATGGTTTGACCTGATCCAGTTCTGCAGCAATTTCAGTCTCCATATTAACAGTATAAACAGGTGCATAAAACTGTGTTTAACCATGACTCACTTGGTTTAAGACAACCATCTGTCAGCTGTACTCAACATTGGTGTTAATGGAAATATCAATATAAACATGACAGAGAAAAAATATTGTTTTCAAACAAACTCTTAGTTATAACAAGTCTGAGCTAGCAAAGCATTTTTGTGTTTGTATTATGTGCCACGTGGTGAGAGAAAAAATGTGGCTTCTCTTAAATTATTATGGATGAGCAGTTGTGAAGATAGTAGCTTGCATTCAATGTGTGTATTAGTGTGAGAGAATGTCTGTGATTGTTTTCATGAGGGCTGTTGTGTGTGCCAGAGTATGTATGTGCATGTGTATTTGTATGAAAAAAGTTGTGTGTGAGAGAAAGTTCTGTGAAGTGTTCCAAAAATGCCAAAAATATGCCAAACCAAGACCCCAAAACCAAACTGTACCAAAATTTTTGTGTTACACCCTTTATACTGTATCTAGTAGTTTTATTTTGGTAAGTTTACCATGAAGTAATCTCATCACCATCATAACCAGAATATCACATATTGTCAGTATTGATAAATGTATTTCCTCTTACCTTGAAGCATGTAGAAGTGCTACTTTTTTATGGTTGTCAGAGGTTGGTACAAAGGAGATGATTTTCTTTATTTAGCCTTCAGTCCAGGAAATAGAATGAAAAAGACAATAGGAAAAAGATGTAAATATCTTAAGTTGCTCACACATACACCTAAGACACACCTAAAACCATGCTAAAGAAACAAAATAAAGGAAAAAAACATTGTGTGTGTCTGTGTGTGTGCTACATACACCTAAGTGCATCAGTCAGCCACCCCTAAGGGGTAACTGTAGCCATTGGCCAGGAGCAGATGTCATCAGGTGGTACGCAACCTTCCCTGAATGTTTTGACCCTCAACCAACAGCACTCAGTAGTTGGTGGGTCGGCAGTGGTGACCAAGCCACTGCCCATCTGCTCCTACCCTTCAGCTTTTCTCCTCTGGCCTGCACCATAGCCAACACAAGGCTCGTTCCGCCTCTTCCCCCATCCTATGAGTGGCTTGGTTTTTGCTCCGTTCATCGAATCCCAGAGCTGACAGGAAACACCAGGCTGATTTGGCCAGGAAGCCCCCTGCCAGCATTTGTCTCTGCAGTCCTGAACTAAAGGCTGGTACTTTGTGGCTTTTCTCTCATGGGCCTCTATGCAGCCTTCCTCTCATGGGCCTCTATGCAGCCTTCCTCTCATGGCACCGTTAGCTCAACCATGATGATCTTCCGGTCTTTGGTCGACCTCAACACAATGTCCGACAGGAGGGTCATGTGCACCACCTCCAGGAACTGCAGCCTCGTTCCTACATCTGCCCTTATTATTAGGAACTTTTGGCTTGCAGCAGGTTGGGCTTTAGTCTTCTGGTTGAGAAAGCTCTGCTATGTCCCTCCTTAATGAAGGTGAGTGCGCCAGCCGACCTCTTCTTACCTCTCTATTGCTCTATTGTGTCAGCAAGTGAGAGAAGGACTTTATCATGGCGTCATCTATACCACCTCGGGTTAGCGCTGTTTTACATCCTGACAGAATGTGTGCCAGTGTCCCCCTCTGACCGCAGAGTTTACACAGTGCATTGTCTCTCAGTCCCCATGTGTGCAGATGTGGTGGCAAAGGATGGGTACCATACATGGACCTCAAGAGGAAGGAGATACAGTAAGGTTCCAGTCGCCAGAGCTCTGACAATGTGACCTTGCGCTTGGGCAGATCTGATTTCGTCCATGCTCCCTGAGAACCTTGCTCTACTGCCCTGGTTAGCCGCTTCTTCATCCTGGGCCCGGACCTCCGCCTGAATTGGCTCCCACCTGGTTCTTGCACTTGCAGCTCCCCTTGGTTGGAAATGATGATAGCCGAGACCTTGCAGCCGGATGCATTGGTTGCCAATGATGTCTCGCAACTTTAGAGAGCTCACTTCCTGCTCCACAGCTGCATTGGCAGCCTACTTGGGTCCGGACCTGGTAGTGATAACTGCTTGCTTTACTAGTTCATCGTTGGAATCGCTTAGGCTTAATACGACCCTGCACTTTTCCACCTTGTACTCCTCCACAATTGATGACAGGGAGAATTGCAGCTGCCCAGACTGGATATAGAGGTCCACTGAGGAGAAACTTGGGGGGGATCCCCAACCACCTTTGAAGATGCTTGTTGGTCTTCCTCTCAATACCCTCAACAATGATCATAGGGAACTCATAGACTGTGAAGAGCCAGAGGAGCCTGGGCAAAAGGCCATACTGGTACAGTCAAATCTTAAATTTTCCAGGTAGTAAAGATTTGGTGATCTTCTTCAGCCACTCCTCAGTCTGTTTCACAGCATCAGCGACATTGGCGCCATCTGTCTGACCCAGGCACTTTATCGGGTCATCCACGATAGATGGAATCGATGGGCTCCTGGACTTCCTCCCCTTGAACAGCATCCTTGCCCATGAGGCGACGATGGCGAAACCCATCTTGCTTGGAGGTGTGTCACTGTTGTTATTGTGATGTCATCCATGGATGCTTGCAGAACTGGCTAGACAATGCGTGACTCCAGTTTGGGGCCACGGGTTACACCCTCTGCAGCATATCAGTATGTCCATGCCCATAATGAACAAGATGGGGAGATGGTGCACCCAGTTGGAATCCCTTTTTGGAGATCCTGCCAGCTAGTAGTAAAAAAGGGCAGATGTGAATCTCAGCTTGAACCCTGTAAGGTAGCTGGTGATCATGTCTTAAATTGCCACTAGACCCGCAGGCGTTTGCAAGATCTAGCCAGATGACTGTTAGGTCGCCTTTCTTCTGCTTAGCCTCCCAGATCACTTGACAGATCATCGAGGTATGTTCCAAACAGCCCGAAAGTCCTGGGATACCACCTTTCTGGATGGATGTGTTGATGTAGTGGTTCTTTGTCATATAGGAGATCAGCCTTTACGCAAGCACAGAAAAGAAAATCTTCCACTCCACTTTCAAGAGGTAGATTGCTCTAAACTGGGAAACTGTGGAGGAGCCCTCCTCTTTTGGAACAAAACATCCCTCTGCCAGCTTCCAACTTGGTGGAACTGTACCCTTGGCCCAGATCCTCTTCATGATCTTTCACAACCTCAGGAGGAGTTCGGGGCATTTCTTGTACGCCTTATATGGTATACCACTTGGGCCAGGGGCAGCTGATTCTTTGGCTTTATAGACGATGTCTTGGATTTCCTGCCATGTGGGCCCCTTCATATTTAGCTCAGTTGATGGCTTAACCAGCCTGGAGATATTGAGGTTGGTCCCCAGTCCAAGACCCTTGCTGGGATCGCTGTGGGCTTCCAGCAGGAACTCCTCAACTTCTGCCTTTGAGCTGAAGAGAGTGCCAGATTTGCAAAGCTATGTGGGTCTTTAACAAACTGTGCTCGCCTTTTCTCTTTCTTCCACTGCTGCTGCCACAGGTATTGTGCTCTCCAGGCCTTACACAGTTGCTCCCGCAGCTTGCTTGTTAGGTCCTTGATACCTTCCCTTTCAGCCAGTGAACTGATTTTGAACTGTTTGTTGAGTACCTTTATCTCCTTCCTCAGGCGGCAAATCTCCCTCTCCCTCCTGTTTGGTTGTTGCTTCGGTTGGGACTGGCTTTTCCGCTCCAATGCGCCAAAACGTTCTTTAGCAAGGTTATATGCTATAGTTGTTAGTGAGTTGATCTTCTTATGTGCTGGGCCAGATACAGTTGCCTCCAGAATGCTGTCCAGATCTTCCTGAAACTGGATCCACGCGATGTTGTCAGTCATATTTGGCCATCTGATCCTCTCTCTTTGAGGAATGGACAGGGGAAATCGGAGGAGATTCTCCTGGGGTGGTCTCTGTTGCTTGGGTAGCTCAGATGCATAGAGATCTTCAGCACTGTGGTGTGCCTCCTGGCTGGAATTCTCCTTCGCCTCACCAGACACTGAGTCTGTGCCCTGCACTAGGGTTGCTAATGTTCCACACATGGGCCTGCTCTGGTGTTGCTTGAGCACTCTGGTACTTTTGCAGACTTTCCCGCAATGACACCCAATCAGGAACTCCTCTCCAGTCAGTGTTGATTGTTAACTTTCTTGTAGTCATATTTCTAGTCCTGGCCGATATTGGTGAATCCATCCCATCAAGTGTCTTTTCCGCCCCCCACCCCCTCAGGAGACTCTGGGGGTATTGCTGATTTTGTTTCTTTGTAGCTTAGGTTGGTGCTCTCTTGCAAGGGTTGCCCAGAGGGATACTAGCCCTGTGGGACCACTCCAGTCTTTCCTGGGAGTCAGTTGTCTCACCGACCTTTCTCTGTTGTCATTCAGTCTTTCCAGGAAGCCACTTGAGATCCAGAGAAAATGTGTTACATACATCTAAGTGCATCAATCAGCTACCCCTAAGGGGTAACTGTAGCCATTGGCCAGGAGCAGATGTCATCAGGTGGTACGCAACCTTCCCTGAGTTTTTCGGCCCTCAACCACAACACTCTCCAGTTGGTGGGCTGGCAGTGGTGACCAAGTCACTGCCCATCTTCTCCTGCCCTCCAGCTTTCCTCCACTGGCCTGCACCATAGCCAACACAAGGCTCGTTCCGCCTCTTCCCCCATCCAATGAGTGGCTTGGTTTTTGCTCTGTTCATCGAATCCCAGAGCTGACAGGAAACACCAGGCTGATTTGGCTGGGAAGCCCCTGCACCTGATCTCCACAGGAAAAAATCCACACCTGCCAGCCTTTGTCTCTGCCGTCTTGGACTAAAGGCTGGTACTTTGTGGCCTTTCTCTCATGAGCCTCTTTGCAGCCTTCCTCCCACGGCACCGTTAGCTCAACCATGATGATCTTCCGGTCTTTGGTCGACCACAATACAATGTCCAGCTGGTGGGTCATGTGCGCCACCTCCATGAACTGCAGCCTCCTTCCTACATCTGCCCTCATCTTCCCGGAACTTTTCTTTTGTCTTGCAGCCAGTTGGGCTTTAGTCTTCTGGTTGAGAAAGCTCTGCTATGTCCCTGTTTCCGGTGGCAGCTTTTGTGTTCTGCTCTTTTTGTAGAACCCAGTTTTGCAATATTTATAAACACTTTAGTCTTTTGGCATTTTTATGTTTCCTCCCATTAAAGAGATACATGATATTCATATCATAATCTTTGTTAGGCATGAAATTTGTTTTAGCTTCGATACAGAAACACTGCCTTCTGACATTCTTGCTGCTACTCCCCATGTTTACTGCTGCTTCTTCCCTAAATCCTCTTCCTCTACCTCTTCCTCTTGCATACTTCTGTGGTTATGTGACACAAAGCCATTTAAAAAAAATAGATTTTACCTAAAGTTTTTGAGTTGCCCACCACTGTTTTGAAGGTTTGTTTGCTTGTAGAATGAAATGAGAATTGAGCATGCAAATGTAAATAAAAACAATTAGAATTTTGATTTTATTCACTTGAACTGGTCTTGACTTGCCTCCTCATGCAGTCTCACAAGAGAAACTATGTACAACTAATATGCACTTAATCTCAGCACTCTGAAGGTTTATATGAAGACATAAAAAGACAAAATGTCTGATCATAACTCAGAATGCACTTTTTCATTATGTTAAGTATTTTCCTCTGATTCTCTTTGTGTGTTTGCAGAACTCTTTGACCCGTAGTGCTCCCTTAATCAGTGAGGCCCAGGGGCGCAGTGGGGCTCGCTTTCATACCTCCTGTGACAAACGCTACGTCATCAAAACCATCAGCAGCGAGGACGTGGCAGAGATGCATAATATACTGAAAAAATACCACCAGGTGTCAATGCCCTGTCTCAGCATCCAAAAAGTCCATACAAACCATTATTCTTTCACATATAAACTTGTTAAGTTGCATGAGCTGGAACCATCAACAGAAGCAACCAGTTCAGGATTTTGATTTCAGAAAGTTTTGTAATTAAGAGACACTTGTCTTTCTCTTGAATGATTTGTACCAAACTGAAACCTTGTAAAACATGCATAAATTTTATCTGAATAAGACTTTGCTGTTTTCATGGCTCTTTTAGATCTTTAAAAATCCTTGAAGATCTCAAATTTGATTTTGACATTTAAAGCTACAAAGTCAAGTCTTAAAATGTCTTGACTTGATTTGTAAGGGGTCTTGAATTTTAGATGGCGCATTGAGGGAGACCATCTTTGTCAAGTTTATTTTGGACTGTTTAATGATTGCTTTAGAAAAGAACAATTAAGAATGCATGTTCTTGCTCTCTCTCCAGATCACTGTCCATTTCTCTGTAGAGCAGTAAGACATATATCCTATAATCAAATATTCAATACCTTGGCTTGTGACCTCTAAGTTAACCAATAATTTTACTTTGACCAGTCAGCATTGTATCACATAAGGCAATAGAACAAAAATAAGTTTAATATACCACATCTGTTCTGCAGTGAAAAAAATTATTTTGATCATCCAGTTTGGTGTTTTTAAAAGGTCTTGAAAGTCTTGATATTGTTTTTGTAAGTGTGAAGGAGTCATGCTTTTTGTCAATTAGAACCAAGTCTATTATTGGGCATACAAAATTTGACAACTTTTTTTGATTCTATTTTAAAGGTAAATTTAAGTTTCAGATTGCAGATACATTATAAATTTTTTTTAGTCCCTTTGTTGTATGTTTTTATAATAGGGATGCACAGTACTGTATTTTTGCCAATATCCGATATGCTGATATTTCCGAACTCATTATCACCAATACTGGTACAGATACCAATATTTTTTGTCAAAGTAAGCAGTCACCATATTACTAAAACTGACCTTTTTCTCATGGTATTACAGTTAATTTCTGTTTGAAACAGTTGTGAAACAAGAATAACTTTTTATTCTCTAAAATTGAAACTGTTGATTTTTATATGTAGAAATTTAGTGATAATAATGTGAAACATTATGGTTCACTCAACATAATGCCAATATTTCAGTCAATATGAGGGATATATATTCCTGATATGCAAAGCAGATATAATGCCTGTAAATATCAGCAGAAACTTTCACATTTGCAGATACTGGTATTTAACTTTTTAAGCTGCTATCTGCTAATACCAATAACATACTGACCCTCCATTTTATAAATTCCTCCTTTACTTGTGAGCTCTCTCTTAGACAGCTAGTTAATATACAATTGGTCCATAAATGGGCCATAAAACTGATTTCTGTACTCTCTTTTAGTTCATTGTGGAGTGCCACGGGAACACACTGCTGCCCCAGTTTCTGGGGATGTACCGGCTCACAGTGGATGGAGATGAGACCTACATGATTGTTACACGCAATGTCTTCTCTCATCGCCTCTCTGTCTACAAAAAATATGATCTCAAGGTAGGAGGCAATAGGACAAGAACTTTACACCCAAACCTGTACTGATTGATAATTAATTTTCCCAACATGTTTATTTGCTGACAAACCATTTAATAAATTTCATATGAAGGTACAAGTGTATTTTTTTTTGTTCAGTCAAAGTTGGATTAACAAGGCTCAGTTGTATATTTGACATATAAGACATTGTTAATTGTGTAATGAGCTGTTTTCAACTTTTCAACCCTATAAGGCAAGCTGGTCACTTGCCTTATATGCTGAGTTCTTGTGTTAAGGCATGAGTGAGGGCTTTGAGTATTTGTTTGGATTGGTGTGCATAGAAAGATTTTTCAGTGCTTTTTCAGTTTAAAAAAAATGGGATATGAACTGCTTTTCTCTGTTTTTTTTTTTTCAAGGGCTCCACTGTGGCTAGAGAGGCCAGCGACAAGGAGAAGGTACAGTCAACTTTCCCAAGCAAGGATTAGCTTTTATTAATACCAACACAAGTATGAACTTCAGCACAGGCAGGACTTAACCTTTACTGAATTCTCTAAAAGGCAATGATAAAAAAAAAATGTGTATGATGATATATATCAGGGGTCAGCAATTACGTTTTGCCTTAAGCCAATTTTTATTAGTCACTATATGGGCAGGTTAAAGCATAATCAGAGATGACTTTATAGAAATAATTATTAGAACATTTCTACTGCTGTTTCCTGGAACAAAGAGTTTAAGTTGATTTCGCCTTATCAAGCATTAAACAACAAATCCTAAATGAAAGAGAGAGAGAAGAGACGACCGAGCAAGAGCGCTGGGGCAACGGAGACTTAGGGCCTGATCTACTAAAGGTTTGCGTGTATAAAAACACGTACAAACTTGATAGCGTGCTCTAAGGTGATCTACTAACCTGGTGCAGCAACTATTGCGTCTGTCAAATGAGCAAAATAGCACGCACATCAATTCAGCGTGTTTGCTTTCATGAATATGCAGAATATCTGCAGATTATCAGAACGTGCAAAATACTGGGAGGAGGAGATGCAAATGTAAACATTTAGCACCTGCAATGTGATTTATCAAACCCGAAATTAATTGTTGGTGTTTTTGCATCTATATTTAGCACGTTTTTATTTATTTATTTTATTTTATCATTATTTTTTTTGTTTATTTATTTTGTTTTGTTTATATTTGTTTTATTTATATTTTTGTTTATATCAATCTTTTTTATTTACATTTTTATCAACTTTTTGTAACTGCTATTGGAATACTAATTTCCCTGAGGAGTTTTCCAAAGGGATTAATAAAGTACCATCTAATCTAATGTAATATGAGCAGGTGCAAACTGGAAGCATTACACACTGTGGCCGACAGAGAGAGTGAATTTTTTGTGCATGTGGTCAACATATTCGGACTGTCAGAAACAGGGGTTGCATTAATCAAATATTTTCTGTCATTGACTGAATTTTTTGATGAATGATGGAAAGATTTTAAGGCTGTCTATCATTATGAAGGACTGGAAAAAGAGGGACGATCCAGTTTGCCATCATACTCATGCGGACACACACGTAAAGTAAACCCTCTCTGTTTAGTACTCTTAATACATCGTGGAGGAGGTCATTTAACCTATGTAAAAAAAATCCCCTTCATAGCCCGAATCACTTTGTCACTCAGAGCTGACTGCATCACACTCTCCACGCACTGACAGTGGGTTTAGGAGCTGTGAATGCTTCAGGTCAGTCACATGGGACTGGAGCTGCCCATGTCGCTGTAGATTTTTCTCCCACTGCAGTGTGTGATGGCAATCACAGTAAATCATGTATTCAGTTGTAGGTAAAAAGTGTTCTTTGCCTAATTACCTTATTTTTTTCTCAGCGCAGATAAATGGATCGCGCAGATTTTCAGTTTTTAAATGCATTTCCTAACTTTATGCACAAATTTACAGACTGGACATGACTTTATAAGTGATGTCAAGTTTTATAAAGTGATTTGTTTTATGAACAATTTGACTGGGATAACACTTACGTTTCAAAAATAAGGCTGAACAGTGCTGAAAGTTGTGATGTTTTGAAATTCAAAGTGCTGAATCACAACCGACTACACTGCTTTTGCTACTATTAAAACTGACAGATTGATCAAAAGGAAACTTTATAAATCAGGAAAACCATACACATAAGGTTCTATACGGTCTTACATTTATATGGATCATCCAGCTGGAGACACTGACATGCTCCACGGTCAGTATGGAAAAAGGACGTTAAACATAAACGCTCATACCACTTTCACACTAAAATTAGCGGGTCAACGCAGGTTTTTTTCAACCCGGGTTAACTCGCTAACAATTGGCAAGTGACTCCTTTACCACTTCCAGCAGACCCGGGTCTAATTGGCAGTGGACGAGCTGCGTGGCTGTTTTTTTTCCCCTGGCACATCAAGCTGATGTCATCACGTTGATTACATCATTAGCACGACGAAACACGACCACATAAACAATGGAAAGGAGTATGGGAGACGTGGACACAGTTTTCTGTACTTTGTACTTTTGTCCCTCTTTAAAAATCCACAAACTCAGCGCTGATGATACAAAGGCGGATGGAATTTGTTGCTGAGATGGCAAAGAGTCATGTAAGTTACAGACGGAGGGGACTGGCGCGATGTTATCCGTAAATTAGCTGGTTAACCCAGGTGTGATGTTCCCACTGAAGCCGATCGGAGGCGAGCCGATAAAAACCTGCGTCGCTTGCAGGGTCAGTCAACCTGGGTCGAAATGCCGATAAAACCCATTCAAACTGCCGACAAGAGCCGATTGTTACCAGGTTTAAACAGATTTTTTGGCCAGTCTGAAAGGGGTATCAGTCTGTGTGTGCGTAACTGTAAGACTGCTCTTCACATGAGAGATTTTTGGTGAGGAAGCTGTGTAACTATGCGAATGCTGTCATCTAGATTGTGTTTAATTGGAATCAGAAAGGAAAATTAAAAATGACAGATACAAATATGGCATGACGGAATTGTGACGACCTTGTCCGTCAAAATGACAGACAGCAACAAAAGGTTACTGCAACCTCTGGTCAGAAATAAAAATAGTATAGAGACATACGGTCTATTCAGCAATGCCATTTTTGAGCTGTGTGCTTTTCACAGATGGCCTCCCAATCGCATTTCTCCTGGCAATGCTAAGATGTCTCTGCTGGGGTTCACCAGTGTGTTTATTTGCCACCAACTCCATGGCTTCAAACTTCATTTTTCGTTTACTCTCCCAAACTCTCCATGTTGACAGCCGAAAACACACACAAAATCCTCTTTTAAAATAGGGCAGTCTGCCCCAGTTTTACACCTGTTATCAGTTGCGCATGCAGTCATAGTAGATCAGATTTGGAATTTCCCCCTGTGGGACTAATAAAGGATATCTTATCTTATCTTATCACCTGCAACACGCCCACCAAAAGCATGTGCAGTTTTTTTGTTTGCATACGCACTTTGATACTCGTTATTTGGGATCTTAGTAGATCAAGCCCACAGTGTTTCCATTACACAAGGAATTAGAGATAAAACATCTCTTGAAACACATGAATCATGTGTCTTAATGCTGTTTTGGTGATATCTGATAAGCTTAGTTAATTGATACTGCACAAACATCTTAAGTGGGATTTATCAGATGGATTATCAGATGGAAATCCAGCAGCAACCTCTCATTAGCAGGGGGTTGGCAGGAACGATTGTAAACTTTGATTCATAAGACATAAAATTTACTTATACATTACTTTAATAAGGGCCCACTGAAGGTGAGCTACTTTAGCCATCAGATGTTACGTTTTGGACCTGGAAAGACAAGTTATCTCAGGGAGTTGATTGACCTGGAGCAGTGATTAGCTGGATATGCCCGAGGTAAGAGGAGACTTCATTGTTAAATGCTTCATTTGAGTAAAGTCCTGTTTGTTTGGATGTTGCTTCAGAGTTGTGCAGCGCAGTTTGGTACATTCAAACATGCTGAGCCATGTGCTGCTCATCTCAATTTTAAACAAGGCAGTATATCATCGTATTAGAGACAGAGATTAAGTGGATAGAGACAAATAGGCCTTTGACAAAGAAAAGTTTTACTTATTGTATCATGGAGAGCAGGACGTTTTTGTCACTTATCACGTCTGCCCTAAAACTCGCTCACTATTGGAAGTTAATATGATTAGTTAGATGTGCACCGATCCGACTCATAACCTCAAAAAATGTTGTTGATCTGCAGAAATACAAGCTGCTGTCTCACTCAGTGACATTATTCTAGTGTTGAAGCTTGCATTAAGTGGCTACAGGCAGGAGGAGCTGTCGGTCCTCTCTGTCACAGCTATGCTCAAGGTGTCCATGTTTGTCCATTACACAGCTTTGTTTGTTTAGAAAAGTTAATATGCACATTTATCAAAGTCATTTTCCAGATCATTGTGCGGGCCAGAAATAACTGTCTGGCCAGGATTGACCCACAAGCTGCTTACCCGATATAAATGTAGATAGTCTTAAAACTCACGGTGTTGTAATTAATATAGAAAGTCAACAATTGCAGTCAACACCACAAGGAACTATGGAATATTTAGGAACTCACTGTCTTAGAAAAATAACTTTCTACAGCTGTATCAATCCCACCAACACAGTTTTTCTCATGGAGAAATATGGACTACATGTTATTAATACCCCTCTCCTTCTACATGTGTTGAATAAATAAAAACATTAACATGACAATATATAATTTATTGCTGTACAAGCTTTCACATAGCTTTTTTAAACTCTATTTTTATCCTTTGAATATGCTGCCATCCTTTCAGCACATCATCACCTACATTGCTGAAAGGACAGCTGGTAATGTGACAGTGGAGGTCAAAGTCAGCGTGGATTGAACAGATGGACACTTGTATAGCAGTTGCGCGCTGCTCATGTCTCAATAATGAGGTCAAAATTATATAAGATACAAGGGTCATAAAAAAGGTGTTAGAACCTTTATCTACAAACACAGGCAGAAAATAATTACAAGTCTCCATCTTAAAAACTTTTCAAATACTAATGTCTCAGTAAAAGGGATTTAGATCATTTCTTGGGCTTTGTGACCATTAAAAGCTTCAAAAGTCAATCATATATAAAGAAAGAAAACGCATTGTGTTTCCTTTGGTTTCAATACCCAACACAACTTCAATTACTGTCATCACCCTAAAGGCCCAACAATACACACCATTTTGTGTTCCTGCGGGTGAGGATGACAGTAACACATCTCCATCTCCTTCAGTTAGCACCTACTCCATCACCCCTTCATTCCCTCTCTAGACCCTGCACGCCTGCAGTGTCTGTTTAATTTGCTTCATCCCCTCTAACCTTGCTTCTGCTCTTCTATCAGCTCCCCTGCTTGCTGTCTGTTTGTGAAAGATGGAGTGTTGTTTGTGCAGCAGTGTGTGTGTGTGTGTGTGTGTTAGTGTCTGTTGGGTTTTGAGTTTTATTTGATCAGATGTCTCATTGTTTTGAAAAGTCCTCAGTTTGATGTGTTATATGTACAGTCGCTTGTCTAACTAGGTGCTGTGTTTTTTAACTGTGGGATTTGATTGACAGTGTTGCTGCTTATGTGAAACTGGCTATTTTGGCTCTTTGCTGCTTGGACAGATTCACATGTGATGATATATCCATACATAGGCAACAAAAACATAAGTCTAAGGCACCTATTATAAAGTAATATCTTTCTTTGATTAAGAAAAATTCAGTCAAACTTCTCATCAGTCAGTATATCTGTACACAGTAGAAAGTTGATGGGATGTAGTTCAATTAGGCAATTAGACTGCACTCCTTTTCTCATCCCAGTATACATGCACAGAGGAAGAAGGGATGGGAGCGTGTCTGCCACCACTTCAGTGAGTGGCAGTATGCCCCCTTTAAACAAGTTTCTGAGACCTTTTTGCTGTTGACCTTGCATGTAAGTTAGCAACTGGTAAACTGCTGTTATTTGCATTAGCTACTACAGAAGTTTAAACTTTGTCTAGTTGAAACACAACTTCTTTTATCAGAGCAGATTTTTTCTCTACTGGAGATTGAGATGTTGAGAGAAAATTTCAATGTAGGTACAAGTTATAACTTAAATCTTGCCCCTATCGTCATGTAGGTGTTAAGTCTTCTGTCTTTTTTTTTCTTAACCAGTGTCTAATGTTGATGGCTTATTCCCTGTAAAATATTACATTCAGAAATATATGATGACATTCCTGCTTGCACCTATGGTTTTCTGTCACTGGAGATTATTTCATCTTTGCAACAAGAAAGCACTGACATATTATCCAGATGTTATCTTTTGTTACTGATGATTTAACTGCTTGCTAACCGTTGTTATTTACATAGACTGTAGATCAGGCTTTAGTTATCTCCTAATTCACAATGTTCTCTCATAATATACATACATTTTTGTCACTATATACTGAGTAGTGACAGCCAGATTAAGTTATCACCAGTTGCTTGTTTGTTTGGACAATCTGACATGAGAAGTAGAGATGTAAAATGCTTAAACAAAAATATGTTTCCCTGATTAGTCAATTTAAGTTAAAACATATTATCTTTGACAATATTTTGATTAGTTTTGGACATTTATATCTACTACTTAAGATTAATCTCACACCTCCTTGGTATACCCAGGTTAAAAAGTTAGGTTGCGACTTAGATAGTTTCAACCAAAGGTTTAGTGTGAGCTTAACACACAAACTTGTGTTGGAACTTATCTATAGCTGGAGCAACAGGCTGCAAATTGTGAGAAGAATAATAAAAAAAATTGGCAAACTTAATAGTTCCATACTTTTAGTACATTATTTTCCCATTACCTTTGGATTAAACACAATGTATGTTCTTTGTACGTATGGAGGTATCCGAAAACAGGCAACTGTGCAACTTCAGCTACCCCATGCATTTATGCTCATTAACTTTGGGGTTACTGGAGCATATGCTGTACATAGCATCCATCCAGTTTTAGTCTGCTTGGGGTGAATTTATCTCCAACTACATGGGCTGAAACGATTCCTCGGATAATTTGGGTAATTCGATGACAAAAAAATCCTCCGGGCAAATTTTGTGCCTCGAGGATTTGCTTAAACGCGGACCACTATACAGCGCATGGTGTTTGGCAGAGACGGTCATTTCTGTGGCGCAACGTGCCTGCTGCTGCGCGACTAGATGTGCAGTGCGGATTGTGAAATCATGCAGGAAGAGAAAAGAGAGGAGCAGAAAGAAGAGTCCACAGAAGAAACAACAGAAAGTATCCCAAGTGTGGGATCATTACAAGTTGAAGCAAAGAGAAAACACAGTGCAGTGTGTCTGTTTTTAAATGGAGTTAGCTTAGCATAATAGCACGTCGTCAATGCTGCAGCACCTGAACAGTAAACATCCGGTCTGTGCGTCAAGTCCGCAGAGCAGACACAATAAGATAACACTCACGATACATTAGCAGTAGCAGTTAATGTGATCAATAACTGAGATTAGGTATAGTAAATAATGTACTTTGATTATGGATCAATCTAAAGGCTGGTTCAGAACGTAAATCAATGCGGTGGCTACTTGCCTTGTATTATGTGTATTTTGTGCACATGCTTTTTATAGAAATTAGCATCGTTACAGCAGTAAAGGCAAAAATATAGCAAAAAGAGATAAGCATGAATAAAAAGTAATAATAATATAAAAATAACCAAACTAAAAAAAGTACTTAAAAAAAGCAAGATATGACCCAGAGAAAAAAATAAAACTGCAAGAACTATATAAAAAAAAAAGCAAATTTAAAAGTTCAAAAATATTTACACCGTTGCACTTGGGTAAATATCAGTGTCATTTGATTAAATGTAAATGGTTTAGTGCTCACTGCAGAGACAGTTATCATTCTAACTAAAAGGGCCTGTTTATCCATTTAGGTCTTTACTGTAGGTATGAGTTGTACATTTTTGAGATATCAGCTGTAGAGATGTCGACCTTCTCTCTAGTATAACTGGACTAAATGGCAAAAGTCCTGTGATGCTCAAAGCACCAAAACTACATTTGAAAAATTCAAAACCAGTGTCACATTCTAAAACTCATGACCTGGTTGCTCAAAAAGTTCTGCAGACCTTGTTGTGAGCAGTTTTATGTAGGAACTACCTTTTACCAATAGAAAAATATGTATTTTGATTTTGGGATCCTGTTAATGCTCAAAATGTTCAATAAAGGAAATAATTAATTGAATAATTAATTGTTCATTCAAAAGACCTGGCTTATTTTCTGTTTTGTATGTTCCTGATGCTTTTCAATACAGCTGAAGTGATTTAATGTAAAAAAAAAATTGCAGTGTGCGCAATGTAGCCTACCTGTTATCTGATTACTCGAATAATCACAAAAAGTAATCGATAGAGTACTCGATTACAAAAAGAATCGATAGCTGCAGCCCTAATCAAGATATATTATTTTAACTTGGAGAAATTTGCTTAAGTATGTTTTCAGCAGGACTAATGTGTTTCAAAAGTCCAGTTACAATAGAACAAACATGGTAATTTGCCTTTTTCTAACTGAAAAAAAAATGAAAACAGAAAATTAAATATCATAGTGTATCCATGAAAGACACTTGATATAAAAACAACATGACAGACAGCAGGCTCTGACCTCCAAGTGGAAATTGCTTACAGTGTCCTTGACCATTGTGACTTTAAAGAACTGTATTTTTGACCGGTCAGTTCAGCATTTAAAAAAAAGGAAACAGTTGTGGTCAAACAGAGTGCTTTTTATTCATTGCATGCCCACACATGTTGTTCAAAGGTTTTTCTGACTGACAAAAGTGAGAGAGTGTGTGTCACAGATTTGACCCTGAAGAGTTTGGACATTCCACTGGGTTTTATAGAGGCTTACCGGTGGGGCACCATGAAGTGAGGCATGATAGACTTGAGGGAATCCCCAAACTAAATATAGCCTCCTGTAAATGGAAGGAGAAACAAAATGTTATTGGGGTTAAAGAAGATGGGTGGGGGAAAAAAAGGAATGGAGGATTTAACACACTCATGAGCTTCAATGTGACCTCTTTTTGTCAGCAGCTCAGTTGTGTATGTGTGTGTGGGACACCATTTTTCAGTCTAGCAATAGAGATTAAGGAACACCTAAGGATCTGTTTTTGTCAGGCTAACATGAATGGTGTCATCATTGTATGGCAATGACTTAAATAACTTTTAAATTTCAAATCACTCAACGTGTTGTTTATTTTTCCTTGAAGTTTAACAAATTTAGAAAAAAAACAAGTAAAAGCCATGGGAGTGGAGACTGTTAAACATTTTTATCACGTGATCTCAGAGGAACTTTCAAACACACAGTCACACCTTACTTGCTGTAGGTCACAGAGACACAGCTGAAACTCACATCAAAGACAAGTTTCCTAACATTTAACACCCACTCAAAGTCTTAAAGTGCAATCACCCACTTCGAGGGCTTTGTAGCTGTAAATTCATGTGTTTCTTGTACAACATTTCCTCTGTAGTTGGATAATTCAATGTTGACAACGCATTTAATCTAATGTTTAAATGGTAACACTGCAGTGGATATAAAAAATGAAAGATTATGCATTCTGTCAAATGAAATTGTAAAGTGATTTGTTCAGAAGTCGTAGTGTGTATGTGTTTAAAAACTGCTTCACACACACAAACATCAAGCACGGCAAGGTTCTCTCCTGACTGCATGACCGCTTCCTTTCATGCATGCATCTGCATGGTATATAATGTTTTTCTGCATCTTTTTAAAGTTGAATTATTTCACACGTTTCAATTTTTATGAACACCAACCCTGTTCTGTTGCACATTGTGAACATGTTCTGTTCTACCCACATATAATGTGCATTTTTCTTTTCATTAAACAAATATGGCATCTGTTTTAGCTGCCTTACCAGGGTTTTTTCACACATGAACAAATTTTATGTACAGATTTTTACCAAGCAGATAACTTGAAAACATTTCTATGTATTTTTGTCCTCAAAATATCAAAATCATACTAATTACATCATTTAACTTTGCAATGGTTAACCACAAACAATTATCCGTTTATGATTGTGGCGCAGTGTTGGCAAACACTGGTTTAGTTGATTCATGTGATAACGGTGTTTATTCTGTGACCTGGAAAATTTAGAGGGGGTTCTCTGTCGAATGTTTTAGTGAATCATTCTGGATTTATGGAATACCACCTTTCTCCATTGGGTCTGTGCTTTGTATTTATTCGCTATAAATGCTATATTGTAGTTTTTTGTTAACTCTTCTGAATACCAGCAGGAACTAGTATCTGTATTAAGGGCACATTGCTGCGATGTGTTTGTATGACTGAGTGTGAACCACTGTGGTATTATATAAATAGTCCAAAATCAGTAGTTGCCCTTGGAGATGGTACAAAACCTGCATAGATGTTTGGCAAATTTACAGACTTTTAGAGGGCAGATTTATTTACAGTCGCTCCCTTCCCTTTTTGTAGTTCCTCTTTAGCCAAGCATAAGGTAGTTTACCATAACTGTTTTCTTCCCTCGCCAGGAAACATTCATATTATTGTATTAATTAAAACTTACATGAAATCTAACTAATATATGAACAGTAATAAGTGTTCATGACAGAAACTATGATTTATTTATAATCAATACTACTAGTACTGAAATTAATTTTATTAAACTGAACCATAAACACAACAGTCATAAACTTATGAACAGTAAATGTTGACAGGGTCTGTTTGCCACTGATAAGACTTTTAACCCAGCCATGATTAGTTCTTTGTATCAGTTCTAATTATTTTTAGCTCTTGCGTGGAAGCCCTTTCTAGTTCTCCTCCAACTCAGAAACGATTGTGTTCTGTAACATTTAAAACACTTTGCCTTTACTTTCAACTACCTTCCTCCCTTCCTTCTCTCCTCTCTTCTTTCCTCTCCTTAACCCCCTACTGCCCCCCCTCGCTCCCCACTTTTCTAGCAGCCACTCCCGCCAGAGGATGCGCCCCCGCGGCCTAAATCTGGTAATGTTCAGCAAAGGCTGCAAACACTGAGGATTGCCACGCGCTTTTACTGCGCCATGAAACACGTAAGAGATGTAAGAGAACCAGGGCTCATATACCAGGCATGATCTATTTAATCAACCTTATTTTATTGTTTTTTTTCTTTTCTTTTTTTTCTGTGTTAAGCAGACCTTTTTCATTTCCTCGTCTCCTCCAAGCTGATTCACATTTAAAGGCCATATTTTGCACACTTTTTCATCCACTACAGCTTCCTCTGCCCAAAATATCCGAACCATTTTTGGTTTTATTCTGACTATAAATATATCTGACTCTGCAGTTAACTGAGATGCATAGCATCAGTCTGATGAGGTTTCCAGACTCAACATATTTGCATCCTGCTGCAGCCTGCCTTCTCTGAAATAAAAAGCATTTGGCAGAAGATGACATGCAGGTACTTTTGGAAAAGAGATGAGTCAGGTTTTTAGAGAGTTGTGAGTGCTTTAAAAGGCTGTTTAGTATGTGCCAGTAATTTCCCAAAGGCTGACTCTTGTCTGTTACTTTAAATATCCATGGTTGTCTTAGATCACAATTGTTTTTGGGGCATTTCAGGTGCATCTTTGAGTAAATGTGGTAATGAACCATGTTCAGTTCAATAATTAGCCTCTTCACCTCAAATAATGGCCTTGCATATGACAGCCATAATGGTCTCAGGTATACTTATTTAAATATAGATGTAAAGATATTACAGGGAACATTTTACTAAACTCTAGCACTCTGTTATTCAAGGGTATTATATAAAGCAATTGAACATTGCAGCTATTGTTACTGTAACAAAGGCTGTCAGTTAACTCTTTCATTATGATGAGATTAAGGTCTTAAGTTTCAATATTAAACGTTTTTAATCACATTAATCTCGTGCTGTCTTGCTGTTGAGGCAGTAGTTAAGGTACTTTGTCAGGCAGCAGCTGGATACTACTCACTTTGGTGTTTTCCTTCTCACAAAATGATGGGAAGTAAGGAAAGGAATGCTCCTTTGAATGTCTCATTTCACCAGAAAACTCCCAGACTGCTCTGTAGACAAGTCAAAGGTAATATTTACCTTGTGATACCAAACTTTTATTTTACTGCTTCCTTTTTACACTTGGTCTACTTTTTAATCTTTTGCTATGTATTTTTTCAATGTTTTTGCTTTGTATTTTTTCAAGCGAATGACACTGCAAGAGGTGTTCACTGGAGGATCATTTCAAGTCTGACCATATGCAAATTTGAATTGCTTGCAACTAAAATGTATGAAGTTAATAAGGCACTCAGACAACTGTATAAATTAGGCAGTCTATATATCTCAGGCAATTGTTCAATTACACATTAAATTTATGACAGGATCACAGCATCAAGAGCATAAAGGATGTGAAGTTTGTTTGCAAACTTGTGTTGCTGGAACTAATGTCAGCAGTGCTAGCACTACTATCCATTTATTCTCTTCTCAGTTTAAATCAACATTTCTGTACCTAATATGGTTACTTGCTGCTTTGGGTAAATATTTTATGTGTGACCTGACGCAGCCTACATATAACTTTTTCTCAAATTTTTTAAATTAAAATACTACCAAACTGCACTGTTCCTACAAAACCCTACTGATGAATGTTATTGTACATGGACTCTGTGTAGTGTTCTCATCTCTGATTGAACACAGAATTGCTCCTCAGGCATGAGCCTTGCCCCCTCATTAGTGAGGAGAGACAGCCCCTTAAACTCAGGCATGCTGTATGTTAAGGAACTGTGGTGGAGTAACATGGTGAGCCAATGGGCTTTCAAAAAGCTGTTTGATGTAAAATACCTAGGTATTAGAATCAAATAATCTTTGGGCTACATACCTCAGTAGAGATCAGTTTTACAAATCTTTGACAGAACACCAAGGGTGTGGTAGAGCAGTGGTTCTTGGGCTATTTTTGCCCAAGGCACACCTAATATCAGTCCAAATCTCAAGGCACACTTAAGTTATATCCATACAAAACAGCCTCTTCACTGTGTGTTATAATATCATATCAACCTGTTCCAATTATGTATTGTTCTTTCAAATGCCTGATGAATATGACAACAACTGCATTACTAATAAAATATTTATTAACATAGCAATCCAACATTTATATTTAGATGAATTATAAAACTCCTTAATTAGCTGTTGTCCTGTTAAATTAGTATTCATGGTTTTACAACTTGCAAAGACACACCTTGACTTGCCTCAAGGCCTCGCCACACCATTTGAAAACCACTGTGGTAGAGGAAAGTGGTGAGCATGAGAAAATTCAGTTTTAGACTGGAAGCTAGATTTAAAGTCCAACATCTGCTGGCTCCCTTCTCTGAATGCTGTTTATTATACCTTTAATCCCAGCATATGTACTCTAGTGTTTTTTCATTTTATTGAGATGGTTGAGATGGCTCAGTTCCCTGACCAAAGGCAAAAAAAAGTGTTTCTGCAGTTCACTACACCCTCCTTCCACCCCCAGAAGGACCAAGATCCTTAACAGATAAACCTTGGGTAAACACTAATATCTGGAGACAAAAAAGCATATTTTAGAAAGGAATTGTTGTGTTTTTAAACACATTTTGGAAAAAATAACCAAAGCACAAGAAAACACTGTAATAAGTTTGCAAATTCACTTGCCCTTGTTATGTTACTAATAAATAAAACCTCAAATTATCACAACTTTTCCCTAACTTTTGAAAAATTTGCCTCAACATCAGGCATTTCTTGGCTGTAACGATCACAAAACATTCCTGCGAAATTTCAGAGCCATGCATCACTGATATGAAATCCCCTTTTGAAAAAAATCTCACCATCCTTAAGACTCATTTATGCTCCATTTGGGTCCAAAAATATTCAAGTATGATACAGCTGTTCTTTCTACAAACACATAATTTTATAACATATTTTATGTTATAGAAGTAGTAGATGTTTAAAAATCCACCACTAGAGGCAAGTAAAATCAATGTTGTAGAGCACCATTGATATGTTGAGTAATTTAAAGGGCTTTACAGAGTTAAACACACATATTTAATTAAACATATATTTATATCACATTGGCTTATCATCTGAGTCGTTTTTTGGGTGTCTTTCAGAGGGATAGGTTCTTATTTTGTTTTGGAGTTATTATTTATAATGTGGTTAAAGTAATTTGGGTACAATGTACAGTTTCTGTGCAATCAGGTCACTCTTGTAATATAATAGTAAGCAGTATAATAGTAGCAGCAGAATTTACAGTCGTAATGGCTTGTTTGGCATTTTTGATGGTTATATTGGCCCAGTTGGTATACTTAACCTGACATACCAGATGGACCATTCAATATACACTACACAGAATATATATTCACTAGTTCATCTGGGCAAAAGTCCATAGAAAGCATTTGTGGAATCTTTCAAAAGCATATCCAGCAGGTGATTGGGCATTCGTAACATCAGTCACATTCATAAGAGCCATACAGATAGTGTCGGAGGCAGTTGCTACTGCCACAGTGTAAAGTACAAAAAGTATGCCACTTCATAGAACAAACTCTAGCCAATACATGTTAGAAGTGGAGCAAAAATGTCCTTTCCATTAGAAATGGTTTCAGTGTTTTCATTTGTTTTTCATTTGAGAAAGCTGCTAGTAAAGCTGTTTGCACCAATGCAAATCTCTGTACGAACAGTCACTTCCTGCTGTCGTCAGGCTCGTAGCTCCCACCTCTTTCTGCTTTAAAGGATTCTGCTTGGGCTGTGCTGCTATGGGCCAAGCACAATTGTTGTAGATTGAAGCTTGGTATGGATCTGCCTGATTACAGACATTGAATTAGGCAAATCCAGCTGCCTTATACAAGTTAAAGGTATATTAGCCACAGCCAACTTTCTTGATGAAAAAAAGGTATTAAACGTGTATCGTAAGCAGCCGATTTTTTCAATGTTGATGTATTTCTATTTGTAATGGGGTTTTTTTAAGGTCACATATTTTTCTTCTTTTTAGCAGTTTACTCTGGTCATAGATGCCTCCAGATTACATCTTTAAGGTGTCTTTCTTGTTTCAGCTCTGCTCAGAATACAGTGTTCAATGGAGTTAAAATCATAACAAAACCTCACAACCACACAAACATGTACTCATGCCCGATGATTCACAAACAAACTCAGTGTGGTTTGCAAATACAAAACATCATTCAAAAACAAATGCATTTTGTTTTGCAAATAAGAAACATACCCATTAAACAAATACATCATGCTTCAGAAACAAAAAAGTAAAAAAAACATTCTTCAAGTACAAAAAACAATTCTTCAACTATGAAAAAATGTCACGTGACTTTTGGCACAAGCTTACCGCTGTCATGTGACTTTTGGCACTAATTTTCCACCTTGCAGATCCACACGCAAATGCACTCTGATCCGCACACACGCAAATGTACTATGATCCACACACACGCCAGTAAAGTTTCTATGCAACGTCCTGCAATTCACAGTCCACAGCAGTAGATGGCGCTATTGATTCAATTTAAGGTTGCCGATTAGGCTAACTTCACTTTCCACTCTGTTTCTATCTTAATTAAATTAAACTATGGCCACACATAACATTAATAACGTCTTGGTCTTAAGATGGAATGTTGAGGTGAAAACGACCTCAGTCCACACACGTTTGTCTTGGCAGATAAAACAAAGACCCTGCTTTCACTGCTTCACACTGAATGATTTGATACAAGAGCTTAACGGGAGGCTCACCTCAAAATTCCATCTTAAAACCAAGGCATTATTAATGTTATGTGTGGCCATAGTTTAATTTAATTAAGTTAGAAACAGAGTGGAAAGTTAAGTTAGCTTAATCGGCAGCCTTAAATTGAATCAACAGTGCCACCTGCTGCTGTGGAGTATGAATTGCAGGACATTGCTTAGATACTTTACTGGTGTGTGTGTGGATCATAATACATTTGTGTGTGGATTTGCAAGGTGGAAAATTAGTGCCAAAAGTCACTTGACAGCAGTTAGATTGTGCCAAAAGTCATGTGATAGTTTTTGTGGTTGTAGATTTTTTTTGGTACTTGAAGAAATTTTTTTTGTACTTTTTTTTCTTTCTGAAGCATGATGTATTTGTTTGATTGGTATGTTTCTTATTTGCAAAACAAAATGCATTAATTTGTGAATTATGTTTTGTATTTGCAAACCACACTGAGTTTGTTTGTGAATCATTGGGCATGAGTACATGTTTTGTGTGTTTGTGAGGTTTTGTCATGATTTTACCTCCATACTGTTCAGCAACATACCTCTAAAGAAGTGGATATGGGTTCAGCTTTCCAGCACTGTGTTCTGATATTTATAATGGCTGCACTGGCTTAACTATGCATTTTCTGAGGTGGCATATTCCAAAATTACATCAAATAGAGATTTTTTAGGGACCGGCAAAGCACACATTTCCAAAACGATCAAGCAAGCAGCAAAGGGAGATGAGGAATTTTTTGATTTGTAGACAGGCCATGGACAAATATGTTTGGACGACATTTAGACAAAAACAATAATTGGTAGTATTTTGCAGTATATGTGCCCTTGAAACATTCTCAGTTTAACATTTGTTGAAATTTGTGAAATTATATGGCAATGTTATTTTTCAAAGACCATCAGAATTTGTCAAGACAACACAGAAACTGGCACTGCCCTTCACTTCCACTTAGCTGCCATCTGAGCTGCTTTGTTGACTATACTACTAAATACTGTCCCCACATTAAAGGTGGTACAACCATGTTTGTTCTGTATCTATAAGCTTCCAGATAAGATACAGAAATACAGAGAAATTAATGCAGAGTGAGGACCGTCTGTTTCCATATGCCTTAGAGAATAAATGAGCCTTATGGCACCCTCCTCACACAAAAACAGTTTTCCCACAATTTTACAGTAGAGTTGGATTTAAGCAGTTGGAAATATAAACTAAAGGTCACAATGCTCTATTACAAACTACTGTGTCTTCTGGTCTGTATCATCCTTTTTTTTTGCTGCCGCTCTGAAGACACAGATAAGTTATTTTAGTATTTTCAATTGAGAAAATTAAAAATCATCAGACTGGTAATATTCCACTATGCAAAGGGAAGCATAAAATGATATGAACCAGTAAGACTGTCAGTGTGACATGGCAATAACAGACAGTTGAAAAAGAAAGTTTAGGAAGATGGATGAGTGTGAGCAATGAGTTATCCTTAATTATGACAGGCCTGTTAAATGTTTTATTCACTCCCTGCTGTCAGTTTTATGTTGTCTTGTTTATTTTTGTGTTGCATCTGAACCCAGTCTAAGTACATCCCATAATTTTTCTAATCTGAGGTCTATGTCTGTTTATATGTGTGGTAAAACAAAGTCCTACTTTGTGATATATAGTCCTGTCTTTATCTATGTGGTGAGATTGTATATATGTGTGTGTGCGTGTGTATGAGTGTTTATTGTCTGAGCTCATCATAATACCATAGAATGCTGTTGTGCTGCCACTGTTCTCCTGCTGCCATAGAAACTTCTGTAGTGGCTAAACTGCTGCTGCTACCCTGTGACCACATTTCCTGCTTTCTTCTTCCTCAATGACCAAGAAACTAGATCTTCCTTACACACACATTTCTCACTACAGGCTACGAAGAAAATAAATCCCAGGAGTAGAAAGATGCTTTTATAGGCAATTCATCCTTCATCATGTTTGGAGGGTGAATAGCAGGAATCAGTCAGAGTCTTGAAGGCCTTACAGGGATTCTTCTTTTAAAAAAACTGTTCATATCAAGCACAGAAATTGCTGTCTGGTTTCTGGGGGACCACATTTTGGAATTTCTGTCATATTTGATAACACTTGGCCTTTGAACTGATGCGAAAAGAATACATTTTGGACACCCACTCAATGACAACATACCATCTATATTTCCAACACAAAACATATGCATCTATCAGATGCTTGTAAAAGCTGTTCAAACATCTGTGCAGTATGACACTAAAATAGCACAGTTTTTCTGTGTTTTGTGGTACATAGGCGCAGACATATTTCTCTGTAATCATTATTGAAACATGCAAAAAAAAGTGCATCAGATGGATCTGTACCCTGCCGTGAGCATGCTGCATGTCGTGTTGTCCACAGTAAAAGTGTTTAGCTTGGATAGAGGCCAGCCTTGGTTTGGACAGACTGCCTGTACTTAATTAGCCAAGTTATTTTTCAGCTCATATACCGATATGTTGTATTTGGCTATATCATGCAAGCTTATCTAACAAACCACAGGCTTTGAGCCTCATTTTGGTATTTCAAAATGCAGGACTGTATTTAAACACACTTTGAAGTGACTAATTTGTAAACTCAGATTTGTCCTAATGCATTTTGAAATACCTTTTTAATTCAATAGACCAAGAAAGCTCTATGCTTTCCTTTAGTCCTGTAAAGTTATTTATACAAGAAATTATTGTATGGTTGTGATCTGGGGAAAAAGGACAAAAACAATATAGCTGGTGGCAATGTTTGTATAAAACTTTTTGTAAATTTCTTCCTTGCATCTCCAAATTACCCCCAAATTTCATTTTTTTTTTCAAATGTAATTGATTATAGTTAATAATAAGCAATTTATGGATAAACATTTAAGTAAAAAAATGAATTTTTGATAAGAGCACCAGAACTGTGTCACATTTTTGCCCAGGTTTTGCTGTTTTGATTGTCTATTCGGTCGCTAATCTCTAATGCTAATGGTCAGGCCAAGGAGCTGCCCACCTACAAGGACAATGACTTCATCAATGATGGCCAGAGGATCTACATTGATGACGAGAATAAGAAAATGTTTCTGGAGAAGTTGAGGAAAGATGTGGAGGTAAGTTATCTTTAGCCCTCTGTATCCTTTTTTTCTTTTTTTCTTCCGATGTCTCTTATGTTTTATATCCACTTAGTTCCTGGCCCAGCTAAAGCTCATGGACTACAGTCTGCTGGTGGGGATACACGATGTGGAGCGGGCTGAGCAGGAAGAGGTGGAAAGTGAGGACAACGAGGCAGAGGAGGAGGGAGAAAGTGATGGAGGGGGCATTGGGACGCCCCCTGACAGTCCCAGTAACACCCTGGACAGCACCAAGCCTCTGTCGCCTGGAGAGTTTGACCCCAGCATTGATGTCTATGCCATCAAAAGCAATGAAAGTAAGCAGCCAAAAACATTTTAAAACTTATGATACTACAACTCCTGCAATGTGAGGTCTACAACCATCAGCTCAATGATAACTACAGTAGTTAGAGCTCCCCCTACTGGATACAACAGTTTATGTAAGTCGTCAGAGCTATTGCTGAAAAGAATTTAAAATTAAATATTATGTAAAAATATGTCCTGTCATAAAATAAATCCAATTCTTCACAGTAGCTATTTTTTTTAATTATTATTATTCCCAAACAGAATCCCTGGTCAATCTTTAAAGTCAAATCTATTTTGTTTACAAAGCATTTGAAAAGAAAAAGAAAAAAAATGCAAACTCATCATAGTGTTCTGTAAATAAAGTAAATAACAAAATAAAATCTAAGTGACATAAAACACATAAAAAGCAGGGAGAACACTTTACAAATCGATAAAAAGTCTTAAGAGATCTTTAATTTGATAGTTTAAATGCAAGGTCATAAAAACACCAATTTTTTCTGTAAGAGGCCCTGTATTTTACATGTCAATTGGACACAAGATTGTTTTATCAAATTTTTTTTTAGAGTTTTTCAAGGGTTGTCGTAGACCCACGATAATTATAACAATAATGAAGGTTGTACATTCAGATGGCCACGGACAGGAATACTTTCTAATGGGATTCAGTGTTGTTAACATTTTTTACTAAATGTCTTAGTTTATTATATTTATTTATTATTTATCTTTCGTGTTCCTTACCTGTAAAAACCTGTCAATAGACACGTTTAGTTTAAAATATAAATTCATATTTAAAAAACAAATATCAAACACACTAAAACATTATTTTTAAGTTATATCTCGGAATTTATTCCTCAATATTCAGGGCTATAGTCAGCCTTACTTTACAGGTACAGTTCAAATTATTTAGGATAAATTAATTAGTAAGTATGACAACTAAAAGACAGAGAAAACCACCTTACACCTGCTAAGCTGCTGCTCCATGTCCTGTCATTGAAGTAAAGAGTGCACACTTGAGCTGACATTGGCAGGTATTTTAGTAAAGAATGATCTTCCTTCTCCATTTTAAAAAAATAACCCATCCACACCTGTAATTTTCAAAAACATTTTATCCACATGTAAAATTCTGTTTATTAGCATGTAATAATGTCTTTGACGTGCAACATTTTTATTCAGTTTTTAAGCAAAAGCTGTTTCATTTTCAAATTTATTACATCAAAAGTCTGACAGGTAAAACTTGGTTTAACTTGTGAACATGTTAACTGATTTTAGAAGGCGGTTTTACCAAATATTTCTCCCTATACAATACGATTTTCAGCATATCTGATGGGATTGATAGGATCCTGTTACCAAAAGTGTACTCATGAATAATCTTGGTGGTTTCAACTACAGCAACCACGGACAGAGGCTTCCATTGGTTTTTAGTCAACACAGCCACTTGTAACACTATCCTACTTTCAGTTTCTTCCTCACTATGACACTGCTACTGAAAGCACACTGACTTTAGAAAGTAAACAAAAGTGGCAGTGTCACATAGTGTGAGGCCACACCGAGGAGGATCTGGCGCAGAGTGTGAGGTTATCGACCCAAAACACCTTTTTCCCTGTCCACACAGAGACACCCTGGACAGAGAGCCTGAAAATCATCACTCTGGGGATGCATTTTCAGTGCTCCAAAATGCAATTTGCTTGTAAACTGGGAAACAAAACACACTAAAAGCTTTGTTTTCAAAAATATCCCCTGCGCGTGGACATGGCCTTAAAATGGGGAGTGCTCAGTTGTACAGTAACAAACTAATGAGGGAAAAAATCTAACCAACTACATACAAATTACGGAAGAGGAGAGGAAAAGTCAGGGTGTGAACCAAAGGAAGTAAGGAGGATAAAGGAGGAAATCCAGGTGACAAAAAAAGCCATCTTCTGGACACATTTGTAAAAGTAAAGTTAGAAGCAGTGCTGTAAATCTTGATTCATATCCTCTGTGTAGATTCTCATTCATCCAGGTCATGGTCATCCTGAAGATTCAAAAACAAGGCAACTGGACTGTGTAGAGTTTGTTGGGAAGACGTTTCACTTCTCATCCAAGAAGCTTCTTCAGTTCCAAATGGCTGGTGATGGAAGCAGATATTTATCTTGCTAGAGGAGAAAACAACAACAAAGGAAGGGAGGAGTTGGAGAACGACTCATAGAAACTTATCACAGGGTGATGTAACCCCTGAGAGTCGTTACCCTGAATGGGTCATTTACTCCCCCTGTCATGTGAGGTGTTATGGTCACATGTGCCCAGGTGTGAATGTTTGGAGAGCTTCCTGGGGAGAGAGCTTAGCACTACATTATATGTGGGTGAGAGGTTGTGTCTGAGTCCACCACCTCTGTTAAGAGAAGGTTTCTCCAGTCTGGTGAAGATGGCTTCTTTAACTCCTCTTTCAAACCATCTATCTTCTCTCGCCAACACCTGTACATTGCTGTCCTCAAAAGAGTGTCTCGTGTCCTTTAAGTGAAGGTGGACCGCTGAGTCCCGACCTGAGGAGGTGGCTCTCCTGTGTTGAGCCATACGCTTGTGAAGCGCTTGTTTAGTTTCCCCAATGTACAGGTCTGAGCATTCCTCACTGCACTGGACTGCATACACCACATTGCTCTGTTTGTGTCTTGGTGTTTTGTCCTTGGGATGGACCAACTTCTGCCTTAATGTGTTTCCAAGCTTGAAGTGGAATGTGGTGTTTGCCAAAAATTCTCTTGAGTTTTTCGGATAAAACTGCAACATAAGGAATCACAATGTTCTTGCGTCTCTCTTCCCTTAGAAGAGAGACGCAAGGTTAGAAGGAGGTGTTTTAGCATTCGAGAGAGCCACTGTTATCTTCAACCTGAGTTGCTCTGCCTCTGTGACCGTCAGCTTGTTGTCTCGGATGGCTGACTCCGTAGCTGTTATGAGGTCTACCACTGGGATCTGTTCTGGGGTTACAGCAAAATTCAGTCCTTTGGAAAGGACCTCCTTTTCTGGTTGGGTGAGAACCCTGTCTGATAATTTCTTCACCCATTTGGATTGTGCAGTACACTTGGAGGCAGATGGGGGTCTCAACGTTGAAGTGTACCGGAAACCCACACACACGGATCAATATTTACTCTTTGATTCCCACCATCCTTTTCAGCACAAGCTGGGTGTCATCAGAACCCTCAACCACCGGGCTGAGAGTGTTCCTACAAGAAAGGAAGGAAAGGAAAAGGAACAGAAACACATTAGAGAAGCCCTGAAAACCCAAAGTGGGCCTTTTTGAAGAACAAGAAAAGAAAGGACACGGAGCATGAAAGGGAAGAGAGACGCAAGAACATTGTGATTCCTTATGTTGCAGTTTTATCCGAAAAACTCAAGAGAATTTTTGGCAAACACCACATTCCACTTCAAGCTTGGAAACACATTAAGGCAGAAGTTGGTCCATCCCAAGGACAAAACACCAAGACACAAACAGAGCAATGTGGTGTATGCAGTCCAGTGCAGTGAGGAATGCTCAGACCTGTACATTGGGGAAACTAAACAAGCACTTCACAAGCGTATGGCTCAACACAGGAGAGCCACCTCCTCAGGTCGGGACTCAGCGGTCCACCTTCACTTAAAGGACACGAGACACTCTTTTGAGGACAGCAATGTACAGGTGTTGGCGAGAGAAGATAGATGGTTTGAAAGAGGAGTTAAAGAAGCCATCTTCACCAGACTGGAGAAACCTTCTCTTAACAGAGGTGGTGGACTCAGACACAACCTCTCACCCACATATAATGTAGTGCTAAGCTCTCTCCCCAGGAAGCTCTACAAACATTCACACCTGGGCACATGTGACCATAACACCTCACATGACAGGGGGAGTAAATGACCCATTCAGGATAACGACTCTCAGGGGTTACATCACCCTGTGATAAGTTTCTATGAGTCGTTCTCCAACTCCTCCCTTCCTTTGTTGTTGTTTTCTCCTCTAGCAAGATAAATATCTGCTTCCATCACCAGCCATTTGGAACTGAAGAAGCTTCTTGGATGAGAAGTGAAACGTCTTCCCAACAAACTCTACACAGTCCCGTTGCCTTGTTTTTGAATCTTCAGGATGATTCATATCATTATACCAGTATATGGACATTGCATCATTAGTCTGTCTGTTTACTATGAATGCTTATATTGTAATAATGATAAAACTGTGATATATTGTGAAGTAGAGCAGGATGATTTTAGGAAAAGATCGAATTGCAATGTTACAGTATAGGAAATCAATGATCAAAAGCACATAACACATTATTCATCGTCTAATATTGATGATAATTAATTTGTTTTCATTCTCCAACTGCTACTCCTAAACCGAGGTTTTGTATTGCTGACCTGCTTACCAGCACTTCCGTAAATGCAAATTGTCTGCAAATTTGTAAAGTAGTATTTGTAAAATAGTCTACACAACAGATCCTGGGTCAGTCAGGAGTGCTGCAAAAAATTGCAGCTTTGGCTATCACATGATTGCGTCGTCTGAAATTGCAATTTCAATCCAAAAATGATAAATCTTTCAGCCCTATTGTGCAGCCTTAATAAAAAGTACCTCACCGTGTCCAACGGGACTGCCAAATTAGACTCACAATATGTTTATTCCGTTAATGCCTACTTTTTCCTGTTCACCTTCACTGCCTCATTCAGGGTGTATTTTTGTTTAACCACAGGTTCTCCCAGGAAGGAGGTATACTTCATGGCTGTCATCGACATCCTGCAGCATTATGATGCCAAGAAGAAAGCTGCCCACGCTGCTAAGACTGTCAAACATGGGGTATGTAGCTGCACATAAAAGGGTTTATTACAAACCCGATCATTTAGACAGTGACAAAATTTGAAAACATTAATTTGCTATCTGTGGTAAATGACCATATTCCGCCCTCTGCAGGCCGGAGCAGAAATCTCCACAGTGAACCCGGAGCAGTACTCAAAGAGGTTTTACGATTTCATCACCACTATCCTGTCATAGCCTCAAGTAATGGGGGCACATGGCATGAGTAAGGGAGAGAGGCAAGCAGGGGGGGAGTAAAAACCATCCAGAGTCTGATAAATAAGGTGTCATGATGGTTTTGTGTCGCTTTCCCTCTTCTCTCTCTGTCCCCCACTCTTCCAGCTAGGTGCCGCACCCTGCAGCTAAACAAAAATCCATCATTCGTTTACATTTAACCTCTCCTCATTGAGTTTGTGTATTACTTTGGATGATAAGGGTGTTTAAGTGTCCAAGTCATTATTTTTGTTACTTCATTTGTTTTGTCTGTCTTGTTGTTGTTGTTCGATTATGACTTTTTTTTTAAATTGCCTCTAATACAACATCCAGCACCCTACATTTTTTTTTTTATTTTATGTTATATTTGTTTGTTGATATTGACATTTTGGGAGGAGGAGGAGGGTGTGACATGTGCAAGTCAAGGGGAACGCAGACGAGAGCACAAATTGAGGTCCCTTGAGCAAAAAGATGTCCTGCAATGGGTGCCTAGCCTCTCCTCAAGCAATAGCTTCATTTCAGGAAGAGTAGAAACCTGTCTTCCAATAGGCAAACCCCACCCAAAAGGCTACACAAGCCAAACATACCTTCCCATCTTTCAGTCTTCAGATCCCCACCACTCTGTTCAATGCTCTTGGTTTACTTCCTGCCACAAACACCCTCACTTCCAGCACTAGTTGCATCTTAGTGGTCTTCAGTGTACTTGCAGTGACTTTTGGCATTTAGTTTTTGTTCCTTGTGAGGGAACATCACCCAGAAATCCTGTGTGGCTGTAGCCATGATATCTTCAGAGAGGGTAACACTTGTAAGCATCAGCAACCCATAACTTTTCTGTTGCCGTCAGCACCTTATGAGTGAAATAAAAAAAGCTGCACCTTTATTTGTTCGGAGAGGTCAGGAGCTGTTGTTCTGTTACATGCACTGCAACAAAGAGGAAGGAGTGAATTTTTGGAGGCCTGTCTTCTCAGCTACTTGTCACAGTGCTCCTCAGTGAATGGATTGTAAAGGAAGAATTTACTGTAATGTTTAAGGGGAGTGTGGATGAGTTCTGTTCACGGGGCTTTTTGTAAACTAACCTTTGTAGAAGCACTCATCTATAGTTGGTTCAGTAGGCTCCTAGACTGTTTACCTCCAGCATCGTTCCAGCACATACCCAATGACGGCAAGCGGTGTGTGTGTCAGTGTTCATAAAGAGGGGAGAGAAAAAGGGATGGAGGGGGGACATGTTGTTTAACCAGTAACACCGTCAGCATGTTCTCTAACCTCTGCTGTGAGTCTGTTATTCATGTATTTGTGTTAATATTCACATTTTTTAAAGGTGGTTTATCTGTGTTTGAATTTGGCAGTTTTATGCATTGATGTATTGTTATTTTCTTTATTTCTGTTTGATCAATTTGTCTTTGTATATTTTGCACAAGAGAAAAGGAACCAGATGTTACGAATACGATCCCAATTAGTTGATATGGTCTTAACAAGGGAAATGCAATATACTTGTATGTAAGTGAGAAAACATTGTTGTGCGTGAGATGTTGTGTATCATTTCTGGATAACCAACTAAAACAAGTAAAAGAGAAGTTGTCTAAAGTTGTTGGCCCATATAAAAGCTTCCATCACAATGTGTTTGTTTAAAAAGTCATAGATTATATTCACATTTATATTTTTACATCGGTCATGAAATATAGTTGTATTTAAAAGAAGAGGAGCCAACCTTTTGAACGAGTTATGGTGCTGTGGTAAATGAAGAATGACTCTGCTTGAATTTATACAGCGCTTACTATAGATGTAACTGAAAGTAGAAAAATAATAAGAAAAAAAATGCATGTCAGAGGACTAAGTTTCCTTTACCCTCCCTAGTCTGTGTTGTTCAGGTTCTTCGTGTCCCCGTCCTTTTACCAGACTTGTTAGCTGTTTGGCATAAACTAGTCCGTACAATGCTCCAAATAACTGTTTTTCATTGTATACACTGTGCAAGATGTGTGCCTTTATACTCCAAAATTATTTAATTTTATATTTTGTAATCTTTTTTTTAAACAAAGGTTATTTTAATAATGGGGTGTTTACTTTACATGCGCTTGTTCAACCCTTTCTGCTTCTCCCACTCTATTTAAATTCAAACAAAGCCATTCTGGTGATTGTTTTACAGACAAAAAGGCTTTCCTACATTGAGATACAGTGGACAAGCCTTGATCTGTAAATTCAGATCTATAAATCTGACTATTCAATGTGTGCAGGCATCCTTGTCCCTCCACTTTTTCCTGTGAGTGAGGTTTCGTCTGCCAATATAAGCCCTGTGTTGCTTCATGCTGGCCCTGCCTTTTAAAAACATAAAGTATGTGTGTGTGTGATGTGAAATGTGGAAACTGTGTATGTGTGTGTGTGTCGTGGTTGTGTTTGATGTGCTTCCCTCTTCTCACCTCAGGAGTCTGTCAGCATTGTCATCTTAAAATCCCACCTCTCAAAGCAGGGTTGGAAATTAGTGCTGCCACTAAGACGGCTTGAAGAATGGAACTGACTCCATTTATTTTTCAAAACCCGTATTTACAAGCAAGGAATGACAATGAGACATCATGACCTTGACCTTTGACTTTTAAAATCGAATAAGTTCATCCTTACATTTATGTGAACATCTGTTCAATATTTTTAGAAAATAGAGCAAAGCATTCTTGAGATATTGTGTTCACAAAAATCAACCTCACAGGTGGTAGAGAAATAATGTATTTGCAACAGTTAGAGAGCTTTTTTTTTTTAGTAGCTGTATCAAGAAATGGGCTGTTGTCAGCAAAAGCAACTTAATGTGACCCAGATATTAAAAAAAGAGGCAAATTTTGGAAAAGATAAATGAATCAGTGGCTTGTAGAATTTTCAATTCCCATGTTATAGTTGCAGTCACAGGAGAAAGTTAATTTCCAGCCCTGTCCCAAAGGCATAGTCATGTGTCAGGAATGTAATTTAATCTTGTCCAAAAGTTAATTGTACAGCTCTTAATTTCTCGAGCAAGGTTTTGTTCTCTTGCTCCCACCTTTTCTGTGTGCATCCCAGATAGCCTGTTATTGGGAGTTTTCCAGCTGATCGATCATCCTGAGTCTGTGGTCATCTGATATTTCTGTGTTCTTCACTATTAATTGAATGTTTTGTTTCTGTAGTCACATATCTTTAAACTGTACGTAGATTATGTCATAAAGAAAACATTTCCCAGTATTCCTTGCTCTTTTCGGCCCTGGAGGCTCCCAAATAGAAGGCACAAAGCAGTGCATGCTGGGAGAGTGAGTTTTTGTTTATTTGGGATATTTACTCTAGGTCTTACATATGAGGGCGATTAATATGCCAGACTTTAACAGGTGCAAATAAATGACAAAATAACACTCGCCCTGCAGGTGTACACTCAAAAGAATGAGCTCCTTCAAAGTGTGGCCACCGTTTACTTGCCAAAAGCACCTTTCAGCAGCCCAAATAACCCCACATGAGCTTGAAGAACATTGTGTATCGAGTAGATGTCTGTTTTTGATTGAAATGACTTTTTTTTTGTTCGCTTTTATGAACGTGTTATGGGAGATGGAGCGAGGTATGCAACATGTCAAAAGATCATTTGTTTTTTTAAGTGTTAAGGAAAAGTTTGGGGGCCAGGCAATATCTGCAGAGATTGAAAAACAGAATTTTGTAAACTTAGCAAAGCTCATTGACACCTGCAACTTAGCATTGGCCAGATAGTCACTTCTAAAAGTCTAATGCATTGGTTAAAGCATTAATGTGTGAGTGTGATTGTGCATTGCTGTCTGACAATGGTTGATGAGTTTCCTTCCTGTGGCAGAGAGGCCAAAATGTCGATGTATGTGTATTGGTCTTCACATTTAATGATGTTGATAATAATAATAATACACTCCATTACATAAGCATCACTCAAAACAATAAAAGCAATTGTCCTGCTTAATTACAAGTCTGATGATTTATCTTTATTTAACAATCTTAGTTAAAAGTTACTCATTTGTTTTTCTGCCTGTTTTACACTTATTCTCTTTGAAATTAATGTTTTGGTTCAGTTCACACTCTGCAGAGAAAAAGAAAAATGGCATCCTGAGACTTACAGTTGTCTAAATGTTCTGATGTTCATTTGAACATCATATTTTGGATTTCTCAGACCATTAATTCTGATAAACTCAGACCTGTTGACCTCATTGACTGATGCTTTGCCCAGTGCCCATCATAATTTGGTCCCAAAAGTTAGTTGCACTGATAATTAGTGTAAATTTATGTTGCCTGTCATCTTCACATAAATCATTTGCTGCCAGTACCTCGCCAAAGCTCAACTGCCTCAGATGTTATTATGCTAACATGCTCATTTATACTTTCTTGAAAGTATAAATGAATTGGACTCATTTTGTCAGTGACAACATTCTTCAAATGAAACCCTCACATGTGGACACTGGGTCTTTATCAGTGCAAGAGCATCACATTATTACTGTTACACTTAAGCTTAATTACTGTCTGACCCAATATCTGACACCCTGACTGTCACTCAACTTTTACTGTTCACAGACAGTAGGCCTACTTAGATTTTATACATGACAAGTCGCAACAATACAAAAGTAATTATAGGCAATATCAAACTTTACTAATAGATACAATAATGACACTTTTTACAATATTTTTTAAGATTCATGAATATTACATTCTTCAAAAACATGTAGCATCCTCAGACAAATCAGACCAAAACTACAAAACATCTAACACCACCCACCTTATATCTTGAAGATAAGAACTTGTAAAAAAAAAATAAAAATAAAAGTAGATTCTGTAGTAGGTTCTGTAAAAGCACTCATTTTTATTGGTAGTTTATAACAGATTTGAAAAGAGTACTTGGTAGATAGAAAGTATTATTTGTTCACTGGTTCTGAAAATAATTAAAACATTGTCCATCAATCTTAGGTTAACCATTGCTTTAAACATTTCAACCAGTATACAAAGAATACGACCATATACGGACACCCACACAGACATCAGATAATCACCGAGTCAAAGTTCTTCCTTTTTACTTGAGTTTTATCTCATTTATTTCTCCAAATATAAGAAAATGAAATGATCTGTTTTTAAACAATTGGAGTTATAACCAACAGTATGGCTCTGAGAACGAATATGCATCTGTTCCGCTGGAACACAGAAAATGATTATACACTGTCTTCATCAAATCACTGATGTGGACCCATTTGGTCTTGGTCAGGTAAAATACAGATTACAAGCACTTCACATTAATTTAACGCAGGAAGTAAACAGTTTAGCGACGTTGAACCAGTAATCAGGGCAAATATTCATCCTTTCTCCTCGTAAATGACAGATAAATTTTGAAAAAAGTAGGTAAAAATCTGACGAAGTTTTACACTCAAGTACGATGAAATATAATCCTCAAGTATTTGTGGCGCAAAACATTCTCACCTCATTTACTATCTAGCAGACGTAAACCAGGGGGTAATATGGCTTTTCTTAATTTGTCAGATTTTTAAAATAAAATTCGGTTATTTTATCTATTTTCTTCTCAACCCGGGGGATCCTTTTTTTGGTCGAAAACGTCCTCCTGTTGTGGGCGGTAGGCTATTTTAGACTGGTCGTTTTGATTTGCATGTCTTTTAAACGAAGATTTCCAAACTACAGCATATAAACCATCCATCATCGTTTCGGTTTGACTATACGCAGCTAAAACTCCCAGTGAATCAATACAGCATCATTATCCGTTAATGCATTTTTATTACTTTTTTTTTTTTTTTAGATGTACTGAGGCGCTTAATGCTTCAGGAAGGCGGCCACTATAACAAAGATTATCCTCACCTCTGCAATATATAAGGAGCAAATGAAACCCTGCCTGCATTAATGTGCTACTAATCGATAACCGAATTTACGTCAACGTCACTTGGAGGAGACAGCACTGTCTCTGTGGCCTTAATTATTTAAGACACTCGTTTATCTGAAGCGGAAACAAACGCAGTGAAGGTCGTGCTCTGGCACCTTCGTTCTCTCAACGACAGTGTGTGCGTCTCAATGCGCCAAAATGCAGTCTCCTCTCTCCTCTCTCCTCCGCGACACCGGAAGTACTATCTGAGCAGCCACATTGAAGGACGTCCCAAAGCGCAAAATGCGCTCGGAGGAGAGAGGAGCGAGGAGACTGATCGGAGGAGGGATAATCGAGGAAACACAAGTGCAGGCTTCGCGGAAGTCTTTCACTGACAGACACTCCCCATTGTGACGTATCAGCAGCCGGCTATAAAGCGTCAGCTGCCCACATGTGTGAAATGTAAACACCTTATTTTCCTTAATTCTGTTTCTCCTGTGCGCTCGGGACCGGCATTTCCAGCTGTGACGCCGTCATCACTAAAATCAATCAATCAATCTTTATTTGTATAGCGCCAATTCATAACAAGTGTTATCTCAAGACACTTTACAATAGAGCACAAAGCTCTTCATATTATGGATACACATATATGAATAGATACATATATACCTATATAAAGTACACATATACATATATATACAAATATATACATCCAACACCCAACATGAATCCATATAGCCAATCATGAATCCCTCCATCATGGCAGCAAGAAAAAAACCTTCTGTTAAGCAGCAGGAAATCTTGAATGTGGACCCCAGTCTCATGATGAACAGCAAATCCACACGATGCTGTGTTGGGTGTGTGGGCAAAGGAAGGGAGGTAAGTGGAGACAAGTGGACTAAAGTAAGAACTAAAGTTAGTGACAGATCAATGGACCAATCATAGACCTGTCGTCATCAAATTTGTTTCTGCTGAAAACAAATTTATTAGAGGTTAGCCTCTTGAGATGCTACATCTTGTTTTCAGGAGGGTCCTTATGTCTGTGTGGTTATGGTGATAATTTTATAGAAGTATAATCAATAAAAGTCTTACTGAAAATAAGTACTTATGGTAGTGACGAACTCATGGGTGCCCAGACCACAAGTGCATCCCTACCATATTTGTCTCCGTTAAGTATAAACATATTAATGGTAGACCTCTTGAGAGGTGACACCTCATTCTCAGGAGGGATCTCATGTCCATGTGGAGCTAGAGGTAGTTACTATAGATGTATCAACCATGGATAGAAATATCATGCTAATATCTACATTAACAGCTATAATGATTATGAACTGGAATGAGATGGCCAAATATGTGTTATGTCTGTAAGTTATTGAGGCTTCGTGACTCCGCAACAGCAGGCAGTCTCCACCAAGGATCCCAGGCCACCTACAAGACAAGAGCCAGAGACGAGTACAGGAGCATACAGAAAGGGGCAGAGGCATATATGGAGAGAGTGTGAGAGAGAGGGGGATAGAGCCCAGTGTGCCAGATCCCCCTGGCAGTCTAAGCCTATTGCATCTTAACTATGTGTCTAAACTATGGACTATGAGCTGGGCCCTAACTGATAGCTTTATCAAAGAGGAATGATTTAAGTCTAACCTTAAAGGTAGAGAGGGTGTCTGCCTCCCTAACCGTGGTCGGTAAATGGTTCCAGAGAAAAGGAGCCTGATAACTGAAGGCTCTACCTCCCATACTACTTCTAGAAGCTGATGGTACCATGAGCAGGCCAGCATTTTGGGAGTATAATGTTCTAGAGGGGTTTTACGGCACTACAAGCTCTTTGAGATAAATTGGTACCTGTCCACTGAGAGCTTTATAGGTGAGAAGAAGAATCATGAATTCTATTCTATAATTTATGGGAGGCCAATGCAGAGAAGCTAATACAGGAGTAATGTGGTCTCTTCTCCTAGTTCTAGTCAGTACACGTGCTGCATCATTTTGAACTAGCTGAAGCGTCTTAAGCAACTTACTGGGACAGCCTGAAAGAAGAGAATTACAATAGTCCAGTCTAGAGGTAACAAAAGCATGGACTAGATTTTCAGCATCGTTCTGGGACAGGATAGGCCTAATTTTAGCGATGTTACGAAGATGAAAAAAGGCTGTTCTTCTTTGCTGATGACATCCTCTTATTTTTCTCTGATATAAAGAATTCACTTCCACATATACTTGATATTTTCAAACAGTTTAGTTTTGTCTCTAGCTTTAAAATAAACTGGACCAAATCTGCGCTTTTACCTATAAATCCTACTAGTAGAGATGAATGTGTACATTTCAGTATACCAGTGGTCTCTCAGTTTAAATACTTAGGAATAAACATATTTCCATGTCTTACAAAAACTGTTTATAAGAATTATGACAGCACTCGAAACATGCTTAAAAGCGATATGGGGAGATGGCACAACCTACCAATCTTTCTCTCAGGCAGAATCTCAATAATTAAAATGAATGTACTTCCTAGATTAAATTTCTGTAGCTACATGTTACCCCTAGCACCTCCTCCAAAGTATTGGGATGAAATACATAGCATTATCACAAGATTTTTATGGAAGGGAAGAGGTCCTAAAATAAAACTTGCTAACCTACAAAGAAAGAAGGAGTTAGGAGGACTCTCAGTCCCTAATTTTAATCTGTATTTTCAGGCACTCTCCCTTCGTCCTATCATAAATTGGTTTAATGACAACATTTCCACGCCATGGATTAAAATTGAGAGGGACTTGGTAGCTCCAGCCACCTTGAGAGACATTTTGTTTACTCAGCTCTCAATTAGTAATTGCAAAAGGAAGTATGGTAAAATAATAAGTTTTGCAATTGAAAATCTGAGAAAAATTGAAAAGCTATAAAAGTGGAAAACTAAATGGCATGCCAGCACGCCAATATTCTATAACAGCTTACTGAGGTCTGGAGGATCATATTTTGTTTCAAGTCAGTGGTCTGAGTCTGGAATACACTGTTTGGGTGACGTCATGGATTCTTCTGGATTAAGAAGTTTCCAGGATTTAAAAGAAACATATAATTTGTCGACTAATACTTTCTTTTTGTTTTTACAACTGTGTTCTGCCATACGAGCTGCTAGTATTCAAGTTGACCAGCCACCTGTTGTTCATCCAGTCATGTTGCTTATTAAGAAACTCTTACTACTGCCTAAAAGTCATGTCTCCCTGATATATAATGCTTTATTGGACCAAATACAAACTCCTTTAGCAATTGTATCAAAATGGAACAAAGACTGCTCTGAGTCACCCATAAACTGGGCATATGTTTTGAGAAGCACCTACCATTCATCACAAAATCTAAATCATAAATTAACAAATTTTTATTTTATCTATCAGACTTACTTGACACCTGCACGGCGTTTCAGAATGCGTATTGACAGCTCACCTCATTGCTCCTTATGTGAATCAAATCAGTTAGGGACATTCCTGCATATTATGTGGGAGTGTCCACCTGTTCAAAGGTTCTGGATACAAATTACTGAAGTCTTGACTGAAAAATTTAATGTGCCAATTATCTGTTCTCCAGAAATTATGCTTTTGAATGATGACTCTGAGCAGAATCTTAATAAGACTCAAAGACTGTTGTGGCTTTCAGCATGTATTGCTGCCAAAAAGATGCTGGCAATAAGATGGAAACCCCCTCATACTCTCTACATAAATCACTGGATCAGCTTGTGGACTGAAATTCTGGTTTTGGAGCTCTCTGTGGCTCGAATGAATCGGGCAGGGACGATTATTTTGGAAAATAGAACACAGGCCCTTAATGCTGTCAGGTCTTTACTGTAATCCTGTAAGGGTTTGGGTTATTACCACTACACTGTGTTACTTAAATGTTTAATCCCTTTATTGCCATCATTAGAATTTCTCCTTGTATATATATATTTTTATTTATTTATTTATTTATTTATTTTGTTAATTTGAGCTGCTTACATGCTTTCTTCTTTTCTTCAAGACTTACTGTAAATGTTTTCGGTGTATATTTAAAACACAAGACCCAAGGGGAGGGGGTGGGGGGGTATGAAAACTCAGGGTTTGCAGGGTGTGTTGTCATCCTTTTCTTATTTAATTTCATTGCATTGTGTTTTTTTTTTCTATGACAATCAAATGGATTAATGTATTATCCCAAAAATATTTTGTTGGATGATGCAGCCCTGTAAAGACTGTCAAAATAAATAAAAAATTTGGTCAAAAAAACAAAAAAAAGAGGCTGTTCTTGAAATTTGCTTTATGTGAGAGTTAAAGGATAAATCCTTATCAAATAGAACCCCAAGATTTCTGACAGTTGTGCTTGGTGTCAGGCTAATGCCATCTATGGCAGTTAAATCATTAGAAAAGGTTTCGCTAAGGTATCGAGGTCCCAGCACAATAATCTCTGTCTTGTCTGAGTTAAGAAGAAGAACATTTTTGGCCATCCAGGCCCTAATGTCCTTTAGACACTCGTCTAATTAAGATAACTGATTTGTCTCACCTGGCTTCATTGATACATAGTATTTCCTCATGATATCACCGAGGGGAAGCATATATATGGAGAAGAGAATTGGACCTAGCACAGAGCCTTGAGGAACTCCGTAACTTACTTTAGTGCACACAGAGGACTTGTTGTTCACGTGTACAAACTGGTATGTATCAGATAAGTAAGACTTAAACCAATTTAGGGCAGTCCCTGTAATCCCTAGTAATACCTCTAAAGCCTGGCTCACACTACAGGATTTTAAAAATCTTATAAGATTCTGAAATCGGGTTGTATCACACACATAAAGAGAATCTTGACAGATTATCTTCTCTTAAATCTTAAGCACACACACACTACAAGATTTGAAAATCGTGACCAGCGCACACTACAGGATTTCATCAAGATTATCAGACCAGAGAGACGCTCAACGTGATCCTACGTCATCTCACCAAGGAGATGACGTAGGATAACGTTGAGACAAAATATGGAGACTAGTGCGGCAGTTAAACAAACAAATCATTATTCCTTCTCGCTTATTACTGTTAACTAGTAAAATGCGCTGGTATAACTGATGTATACAAGCAATATCACATGAGAGCGAGAGCTGTTGTCCTGGATATCAGCACTGGGGTGATTACCTGTGGCACTCTGCCACATTATTATCTCACCTGGAATATTTAATGCGGATGCAATTTCTCTCCAACGCTTGTCCTTTTCACATCGGTTGTGATAGTCTCTGCGTGAAACGTTGTACAAACATTTGTGGTCTTGCCACAGGTTGACAAGACTGTCCTCCATCCCCGCTGTCCATCTCACCCATACGCTATTTGTGCTCGCCATTCTTGCCTCTGATAACTCCTGTCTTGCGGTCATTTCCGGTCATCATAGGCGGCTCTCTCTGATTGGCCACTGTCATCCTCAGCGAATACGAGTTGGGTAATCATCCAGATAAATATCAAACATGTTTGAAAATTATCGGGGCAGCTCCGACGAGTCTGTGAGACGATCGTGGGGCTTAAGATTGATCTGTAACTCGCTCACACTAGAAGATAATCTTGGTCGGACGTCGGGGCCGATTTTGTTCCCGGACCAGATTTCTTCCCCGATTGTCGGGAGGGCTGAATCTGGGTTAAATCGGGCCGAGAATCCTGTAGTGTGAGCCAGGCTTAATCTCTGTATAAGAACATCATGATCAATGGTGTCAAAAGCTGCACTAAGATCTAACAAAACAAGTACCGAGAGAAGTCCCTCATCTGAAGCTGAGAGTAGGTCGTAAGTAACTTTAACTAGAGCAGTCTCTGTGCTGTGATGAGCTCTAAATCCTGACTGAAAGTCCTCAAAAAGGCTGTTGTCTTGAAGGAAGTCACATAGCTGATTAGCCACTACTTTCTCCAGGATCTTTGAAGTAAATGAAAGATTTGATATAGGCCTGTAGTTAGCTAATGTTCCCGAATCGAGGTTAGGTTTTTTAAGGAAAGGTTTGATTACAGCTACTTTAAAAGACTGTGGCATGTAGCTTGTTGACAGAGATATATTTATTGTCTCCAGCAAGGATGGACAAACTAGGGGAAAGACCTCCTTGAACATTTTAGTTGGGATCGGGTCTAAAAGGCAGGTTGATGGTTTGGAGGAGGAGACAAGAGAATTTAGCTCCTGAAGGCTAATTGTATAAAAACAATCTAACTCAAGTCTGACTACATTTAATGGTACGGTAGGTTCGGTTGAAAGCATGAAGTTGCTAATTTTATCTCTAATTTTAAGAATTTTATCATTAAAAAAGCTCATTAAGTCCTCAAGGCTGAGAACTAGAGGAATCACAGGCTCAATAGAGCTCTGACTCTGTGTCAGCCTGGCTACAGTGCTGAAAAGGTACCTAGGGTTGTTTTTATTTTCTTCAAGTAGTGAGGAGTAGTAGGCAGCTCGAGCATGTCATACGGCCGTCATGTAGTTACTATGACTTTCCCGCCAAAGTATAGGTGACTCCTCCCTTTTATTGGAGCGCCATATTCTCTCTAATTTACTGGATGCTTGTTTAAGTGCACGAGTTTCAGAAGTAAACCAAGGAGCCGTCCTCTGACGTTTAATAGTTTTATGTCTCAGTGGGGCAATTGAGTCCAAAGTGGATCTTAGAAGACTGGCAGAGTCATCAACAAGCTGATCCAGCTGAGAGGGGCTATAGCTAATATCACAGTTATCAGTTGGCCAAGTTATTGAGTTTAAGGAAGCAGGAATTTTCTTCTTTAAATTTAGCCACGGCACCATTGAAAGATTTCTACTCTTCACAATTTTGTTACAAAACACAAAATCCTCTCAGAAGATGTTAAAAGTTACTAAGAAGTGATCAGATAATAACGGATTTTCAGGAAAAAGTTTTAGTTTATTAACATCAAGGCCATATGCTAGAACCAAATCAAGAGTGTGATTGAAATGATGAGTAGCTTCACGAACAGCCTGAATAAAACCAACTGAGTCTATTAAGGACATAAAAGCTGAGCTAAGGCCATCACTTTCTTTGTCAACATGGATATTAAAATCACCTACAATGAGTATTTTATCAGAGCTAAGGACAAAGTTTGATATGAACTCAGAAAATTCTGATAAGAATTCAGAATAAGGGCCTGGAGGACGGTAAATTATCACAAATAGGACAGGCTGGCAGGTTTTTGAGCCAATATGAGATAAATTTAGAACAAGGCTTTCAAAAGAAGAGTAATTAGCCTTTGGTCTAGGATTGATTTGGAGACAAGAATGATAAATAGCTGCTACACCACCACCACGGCCTGTGTCGCGTGGTTTATGAGTATTTGAGTGACTGGGAGGAGTGGATTCATTTAAACTGACATATTCCGCCTGGCACAGTCACATTTCAGTTAGACAGAATAAATCAATGTGATTTTCCGATATAAGGTCATTCACTAGTAAAGATTTGAATCTCAGTGATCTAATATTTAAGAGACCACATCTAATTATCTGATGTTTTGAAGCTTCTACATTTGAGGTTTTAATTTTAATCAGATTTCTATGATTGACACCCTTTTTATTTAATTTTGTGCTAACATCTATGTGACGTTTGGGTCGGGGGACAGACACAGTTTCTATAGAATAACATTTATCACTATTACAACTGTCATAGCAGTTATCATAGTGATGAACACAACTGTCATAACAGTAATGGGTGGAAAACTGTCCGAAAGCAAGCGCAGAGGAGCGTGGAGGACTGTAGCTCTGCAACATGGTCTCATTTCTGAGAGGTCATAAGTTTGACTCTGCCATGTTTTTGGATAGGAGAGATGCAACAGCCAAAGTAGGATGGATGCCATCTCTTCCTATCAGACCAGGTTTTCTCCAGAAGGATGTCCAATTATCAATGAAGCCCACATCGTTTGCTGGACACCACCTTGATAGCCAGCGGTTGAATGATGACATGCGGCTATACATGTCATCACTGGTCAGATTTGGTAAGGGTCCAGAGAAAATTACGGAGTCCTACATTGTTTTGGCAAAGACGTCGCTTCATGTGACGCTCCAGAGGAGAGGACGTCTCATTTCCCTTAAAATGAATCTCCTCGTTTCCTCTCTCCTCTCTTCATTTCCTCGCGTCTTTGGCATGCATCTCTGGTGGGCGGGACTAAGACGCAAGTGAACGACGCAAGTGGAGGAAGCGAGGATGAAACTCAGTGTTGGAGATTTTTCTGGTCTTCGCCTAAAGCTCCCAGGGAAGTCGGCTCTACTCTGCCTAAACTGCTCCGTGTAGTCGTTTGTGTATCTTCGTGTATATATAATGCCAAATGTGTAAATTGAGGAGGGGCGAGTGTGAGCAGCTGAGGGCACATGTTGAGCTGTGTTCCGCAGTCGGAGGCGGGGGCTCATTACAATGTGGAGAACAAGCAGAGACAAACCAGCAGACAATAAACAAAGAGCGGCTGCCATGTGCACTGCAGCTGCTGCACACGCACTTCAACACAATTAACGCGCAGTGAAGACCTTTGGCCACCAGAGGGCAGTCTGGAGCTGTATTTTAATAATGAATGAACATTTAGCTATTAAAAAAATATCTTTATGGTCTCGAGAATAACATTGTGGACGCCATATATATATATATATATATATATATATATATATATATATATATATATATATATATATATATATATATATATATATATATGTATGTGTGTATATATATATATATATATATATATATATATATATATATATATATATATATATATATATATACATATATATATATGGGAAGATAGTTATTTTAATTTTAATTTTTTTTTTGATAAGCCATAATTATTTAATAAAAAGTCTGAATCATGAGACAAACAGTAGAAATTTTAAGATATAAAACCATAATCACGAAAATGACATAAATAATTATATCTAAAGTAAAACAATATAAGTCATAATTTCAGATAGAATGTCAGAAATATGGGATATCAAGCTGAGTTATGAGATAACTAAATTAAAATGTACAAGAGTAATTTAAGCTATGAAAGTCTGAAAACGCCTACTTAATGTAAAGTATGAGACACAAGGTTATAACAGGTAGAGTTAATTATATAAGACAAAGTCATATTCCTGAGATAGAATTCAAAACTGTGATATGAAGAATAATCATTGTGAGGTTAAAAAGCCAAAATAATTGAAATACAGTCAAACGTTTCTGCTAAAAAGTAAGGATTTGAGATTTAAATTCATAATTATAAGAGAAGAGTGTGGCTGAGATTTTAAAAGATGAAAATTGTTAATTAAATGAATTAGACCAAAAAGGTAAAATGCTAAATATCATTTTGGGATCTCATGATACTGACTAATCATTTTATGAATTTTTATTCATAATTTTGCCTTTTTACATTGGATTTAGAGTTTTTTTTTTATCAGTGCTTAGCTTTTCTACTACAGTGGAAATGGGCTTTTAAAGACGATCATTGTATATTTATCTACTCTGTTCATTTCAAAGCAAAACTAGTTTGTCAAAGCAGCTTATGAAATCTAAAATTCAATAATGTTTTAACAGTACGCTAACATCTAAAAAAGAAAATAGAAATTGGCCTTGAAATGTGAAAAAAAAAAGGCTAGAGCAGCAGGTGCTCATGGTGCCCTCCTCTTGGTTATGAAGAGTCCAACGTGAGCACATGCTCCTTTTATAGAATAATAATGAAAATAATAAAAAATTGAATTAATTGAGTTTATGATCTAGACTGGTAGTGTCATTGTTATATACTGGCACAATGCAAACTGATTAATTGAGATAGGGTCTAAACGTGAATTCAGTTTTATCAAGATAGACAGGGAACCCAAATTTGTGTTTGCTGAGTGTATAATTCCATAAAAAAAGAGAACACACAGTTACAAGATGCAAGGGTTGGAAGAGAATACAGATAATCCAACGTTTCAGTTTACTCTGTTTTTTCATGATCCCTCCTCAGTTTCAGTAATTTTGTTAAAATCCCAAGAAATTAATAAACACCATGAACCATCGCTGCTATCATAAGGTAAAAAGTCAAGATCCATTTAAACAACCTAGATTTACCACTTTTCATGAGAAATCAACTGGTATAAAATGTTATGTCAGCTAAGAGAGAGAGAAAAGGGTGAAAAAATGTGTTCCCAAAGACTTATGATGCAGTAACCACCAACAGCAATTTAAATATTTAAAACAAATGACACAGTGGGCACAAATTTTCATTATGCTTTTTTATGAAGCAGTATACTATACTGTGAAGACAGACAAACGTTTAACCAGTACAATGTGTGGGGGTGTAAGGCTGGTTAGTAGTTCTCCAAATGCTCCAACAAAACCTCTGGGTATCCAGGAGAGTAGTACCTGAAACACACACATACAAAGTAAATGCATTTCATATAATATTTCTGAATCATTCAAACATTGCTAAAAATCTGTGCTGTTTTCTTCAGTTTGCTACATAAACCAAAAGTAACTCATTCACTGTGTTCATTTTACATTGGTGTAATGTTATCTCTGTCTTTTCACTTAAATAGGCTCTTTTCTAATTGAAAGCTCCTGTGGAGCCTTTTTAATGTTTATGAATTTGAAGGAAATTAATTTCTATGCCCGTAAGTACTTCCTAAAACCAAACAAGACAATAAAAAATAAAAAGTTAAAATCATAAGATGAAAAGTTCTACCATTGAGATGTTAGTGTCAAAATCACCTGCTCTGTTGTAAAGAGTCTTGAGATAACACTTCTTATAATTGGCACTATACAAATAAAGACTGATTGACTGATAGATGGAAATTCTGAAGTTAAAGATTATGAGGTCAAAAGTCCAAATTATAAAATATAAAGTAATGATTTAAGATAAACAGTCAAATTCAATTAAGTAAAAGTCAAAATTATGTGAAGAGTCATGAATTATTAGACTATATGTAAAACTGAAATAGAAGGCTATTACTGCGAGATTAAAAACTCAAATTAATGACTTAAAAGGTCATACTTATTGGATAAAAAATTAAAACTAAACAAAAAGTCATATTTGTTATATTTAAGAAAATGATGTTACTAGATTAAAGGTTATTATACTTAAATACAAAGTCATAGTTATGAGATGAAAAAGGTCAGAATTGAAAGATTAAATCTCAGAAAAATAAAAAAGATATCACAGGATGCCAAACTCAAAATTTAAGAGCAAACAGTCAAAACTATGAGATTGCCAGCGAAAAGTCTGGGATCCAAAGTTCATATCTTTGGCATCACAAAGATATGTTCATGAAATAGTCATCACTACAAAGTCAGACATCACTATAAGCTAAAATGTCAATATGAGTGTATAAAAAAAGTACTCATGAAGAGGTAACATTTTGAAAATCGTTATACAAGTGATACAAAAAGTTCTAATTATGAGTTAAAAGTCAAAATTATAGACATCTTTAAACATGAGATGAAATGTCAACGCTACAGGATATAAAAAGTAAGTATTATATTTTAAACAAAAACTTGTTATAAAGCTCAAATCCACATCTGAAGTGACTTTGAAGAGCTATTATCATGGCCGCCAGAAATTCATCTGAGTAGTTTCACCCAGCTTGAAACCATCCAAACAGAAAGCACTTCTGGCACAGCCAGATAGGGTGATCAGGAGCAGGTTATTTTGACATTTTACACATTTTTCAAGGCACAGCCTATTTAAAAAAAAATGATGTGTTTGTTTATGAACTTTTCCCCTACAGCTGAAGTTAAACAAAGCAATTTGTCCACTGGGGGCACCAAAATCAGCACAATCCTCACAGGAAATTATTTTTTCTTTTTGCAGCTCAAAAATTTAAAAGATTTTTATATTTAGGTTTTCATTGGATCGACTTTTTAAAAACTTTTTTTGTTATTCAGCTGCAAAAAGCACAACAAACTGCTGAGTCATCACACTCTCCCACAATTAGTGTTGTGTGCTTGAGACCAGATCTGTCACACTGCTGAATTACTGTTTACTTCTCAGCCGGCATTCAAAGCACCAGGTTATAAAGCCAGAACACACCTGACTATCTCCTCAGGGAAACAGTTGTTTATGGCATTGATGTGCTCCTGTAAAGCCGAGCCAGGCTCAGCCTCAATTTCCTGCAACTTCTTCAGCCCACCGCTGGTTACAAACAGACGGCGAGATTTATTGTCATGAGGCAGCACCTTTGAGGGAAAGTAACAGCAAAGAGTAAGTTTGGATTATGAAATGCAGATCAGTCAGTAATGCTGGATGTAGACTCCCTCCTTCACCTTACTGAACTGGCAGACAACATGTTTGAGGATGTTGCTCGGAGCATCATGCAGAAGTGGTTCCAGTCCTGGCAGGTACGTGCACTTTTGCAAGATGCTCTTCAGAGCCTTTTTACTCTGCAGAAGATAAAAAACAGTATATAAAAACTAACAGCATATGCAGTTGTTTAATCTTTTCATTTCTCTGAGCTGTAAACCAAGCCATCCTCACCTTAACATTTCATATAAAAATGACTTCAGGTATAGGTTTAAAAAGAGGTCTGTCCTAATAAGATACTGCTAAATTACACTTAAAACCCCTGTTATGAATGAACAGTTTCTACCATTTTTTGCACCCATGCACATGCATAAAACATGTTTAAAAGTTTGTTGGTTTCTCTCTGCTTTAAACTGTAGAGAAGTTGACAGTCTTGGTTATGTTTCAACCAGGTTTTTATGGTTTTTGAAAGGAGAGTGGTTTTTCATCTGGATGTATGAACCAATGAGGAGATGATCATGAATTATCTTACAGAGCCCCATTCAGGGAGGAGCAAACAATGGATTACTTCTGTCAGATGCTCCACTGTCTGTAATTTACAGATTACAGTCATGATGACCAGGTTTCTCCTAATCCTATTATTATATAATTCACATTTTTGTGTGAACTTGAGTAGAATATTCTTTAATAAAATTACAGCAACAGAAACTGACTTAAAGTAGCAGCTGTTAGTGATCCTGATAATACCCATAAATAACATTTATTAGCTAATGTTAGATTATTTCTTAGCAATGTTTTGATGATGAAGAATTCCTTGTTCCTGAATATGTAGACTTTCATCCAGGTAACGGTATAAGGAGAGGGTTTCTCCAGTATGCAGACATCACTGAAGTTACATCCTGGAAAAGTCTTTGCTGTTTTTGATTTAACTTATGTCCCAGGTGCTGTGCCAGAGTCCAAAAAGCCTAAAAACTTATTTCACAGTATAAAATCTCAGTTTAGTACCTCTGTCCTTAATTCTGTGTTTTTCATGCATTATAAACATGTGTTGGTTTGTTGGGATAAAAACTAAATAGCCGATGCTGAGCTCTACACAGTGGTCAATGCCAGCCGACACTGTTTTTGCCCTCTGGCCCTCCGCACCCATCACATGATTAAAAGCAAATAACGGACTCAGATTCATGATGTGGTTAAACTAGATCATGTGCAATTCATACATAACACAGCTAAAAAACAACATCTGCCTCTGAATTTAATGATATAACATTTTGTGAGGTCCCCAAAATCCACTGTAAAAGTTGGAATTTTTCTATTTGCTCAAGACAACTGCTCACACAGACAATGTTATGGGAGGGAGGAGCTTCTCAGTGAGATTCCTTCCCACAAGAGCGATTGAGACTCTGGCTGTTCACCTCCACAAACATGCAAAACAGGAATTGTAGTGCAAGGTTGCTTTAGTTTCTTTTTATTACTAACTGTTGTCTTTCTGTTATTCTCTTTTGTTTTCTTGCTTTTAAAACTGTTGGGAACACATGACATTACTCCCTGTGCTCGTCACTTTAATTAAAGTGAGACTTGTTATGGTGGGAAGGACAGAGCACACATTGTGATGAATCATGTAATGTTTAATCTCAATTATCTTGTCTCATGACCACGAGAAGCCCAAATCTTTTCTGAAATTTTAATTCATTTATTTGCCCAACACTAAAATCTGTCATTACACAATGTAACAATGTAATGTACACAATGTACAATGATGTTGCTCAAACTTTAGCTTGCAGGTCTTCTGAGCTGCTGGCATCCATGTACAGCTGCAGCAGTATGGGCAGCAGGTTTGCCATAGCCACCGCCTTGGCATGCTCAGGGGTGTGATGACCAAGCTGACCAATGGACCAAACAGTGGCCGCCTTGATGTGATGTTCAGTCTCCTCAGATAGACACAGGGACAGCTGTGGCATCCCCTGCAGCACAACAGTTAAAGTGACCATAATGTTACAAAGGGAGGTATTTAGTTTGAGTGACCAGTTTAACTGTGTCACATGAGGGGAAATAGGAGGAAAGACTCACAAAAACCACACACACCTTACAGCGAATGACAGCCATGGCAAGGTTCTCACTGTGGGCTGCCACATATCCCAGCATCATGATCCCCGGCAACCGCAGGTTTCCATGGCAATTTCCCAGGTAATCTATCACCTCTGACAAGCCGCCACAGTTCACAATCACCTGAGAGAGCTGAAAAAGAGCTACGCATTACTTTGCATCCAGCTTAGTCTCTCTGTGTAGTAAATTCTGTGTGTTTTAGCAGCAGGAGTACCTCTGGTGTGTGTTTGACCACCTCTCTCATCAGAGTGCAGGCGTTCTTCTTCACATACTCATCCTGATCTCTGAGACTGACCACGACGGCAGGGAAGATCTCTGCCTCAATCACCATCTCTGCCAGACTGACTGAGTGTTTACTGATCTGACTGAGAGCTGAGAACACCTGCCTCTGAAAAATACATGGCAGGGTATTATTTATACATTTTAGTAAAAAAGCATCTTCACAAATCTTTTTTTTTACTGCCTGCAGCAGCAACTTCCCATGTTACAGTTCATTTCTGAGTAAAACAATGGTGATTGAAATATTTGTAGATTAAAAATTATACTTTTCAAAATTGTTTTTAAAGCTTAAAAACTGACCCATAGCTGAAATTTATAATTAAAAATCATGTGGCTGCCTTTAATTTTGATGTTTTCCCACAAATTAAACACCAAACTTTTCATGAATATGATAATTTTTCAGGTTTTCTAGACTGATAAGAACTGTTTGTTTTACATATGTTGACAGTTAGTTTTGAAAAAGCAAAATCAACTTTTAATTATTCAATTAGTTTGACAGGCTAATTTAAGATGTAAATTGGAGTCAGAATCAAAAATACTGATTTTTGCAATTGAGATTTGTACCCAAAATACACAGTAAATACCCATTTACTGCAAGCATGTGTATGTGAAATGCTATTCACGAGCTCAGGTCCATTTATCATGTACACTAAATGCACCATTTTGATTTACAATTGTATTCCAACTGTCGTCATCATTCTGAAATCATAATTCAACATGTTGAAGATCTTTTTTAAATTATTTCTGTTTCAACAAACTTCAGACGTTTCTCTGTTTTAATTTTTCTATTGGCGACCTCAACAATGTTTAGATTTTGGACATTTTAAACCAGTCTGTATTTTAGACAGCTTTTACTCATCATACTTGTTAAAATGATAAAAAATATTTTATTTATTTATTTATTGGCTACTTAATAAAATTTCTATCTATTTACAAAATTTCATCTGATTTGCAAATGCTTTGCAAGAGAAATACTCTCTGTGGATGGAACAGGTTATAAAGTATTTGATAGGGAGCGACCAATAGCTGAGTGTCACAGCCCTGGCTGAGATCCCTCTGTTTTCCTGTAACCTCTGTGTCTCCTCCCCCGTCTGTGTCCCGGAGGGCTTGGCCTGGTAATCAAGACGTCTGAATCACTCATCTGCATCTCATCAGCAGTTCTACAAGAACCCCGGCTTCTCCTCCACACACTGCCAGATTACTCTATCTACTCTGTGGTAGTAAATTGGCCGCTCTACATTATTGTCAGAGTTTTTCCTGAGATTTTTCCTTAGTGATTCTAACTTGTTTCTTTCCCTCTGCTCAGATCTTCAAGATTCAGCCCATCAGCGCTTCAGCCCTTCCTGCATCAATTCTTTTGTACCAGCATCTTCAGTCACCTATGGAAGCCCAACTCACCTTGCCAAAACTCATCCAGACCACAGACCTTGCCTATAACTGCCTAAACTTCATTAAACCTCTGTACATCCTTCACCAACCTGTTGTTTTGGCTGAACTTCAGTCCAGTAATTTTACAAACCCCAACAGCTGAGCAGTTTGCTAGCACATCAAATGTTTAGAGAACCAATGTTCTCAACATGGCCATCATTGCTTTCAGTCAAGCTTGTGCCCTCTGTTGCATGTCTCCCTCCACTCTATCACCCAACTTTGACTTTATCCACAGTCTCTCCTTTACACAGGCATCAAATGTTACATATAATTTAATAAACAGTGTCATTGGTTGCTTTATTGCTTAGGGGCTTTTGAGAAAAAAAGTTTAAGCTCTGTCAGCCACCCCGTGGCTTCGTCGATGAGACCAAATAATATAAAACTCATTGACAAGGAAATAAAACTAACTAGAGCTTAATGACGAAACTTGTCCTTTAATAGAGTTAAAGTTAAAAGTGAAAAGGACTTTGTTTAATAACATAACACTTAAGTTTTGTAACATGTCAGTTACAGGTACATGTAAAGAGAATCATGTTTTTATTTGTTACATTAAAAAAAATATTTCTCATCAGAAATATTAGCTATGCAGTACTGAGGTAACCTGATTCTTTATAGACTTGTTAACTTGTTAATGTACCACAATAGAAATTCTAATTCTAAAGCCTACCTTGAGTTTGGCATCAGGGTTGAGGATCATTTGTGCAAGGTGGGCAATGGCTCCACTCTCCACCACAGTCTGAGCTAGCTCTGTAGTGTGCTTGCAGATGTCACTAAGGGCAGAGGCTGCAATGCGTTTGAGGGTCAACTCAGGCTCCAGAAGACACAACACCAGCAGGGGGACGGCACCAGCATCCACAACTGACTGAGACAAAGCTGCACAGAGATGGACAAAGGTTGAACACATACCAAAGAATGGGTTTCATAATCTCACTAAGGAACACAATGATTCTGCAATCCTATTATAGACAGAGAAAGAGAAAATTATTTATCTTCAAGTGTCTTCCATACATTCATTGTGTCGGGCGATGCAGCTCAAAGCCCAGGCAGCAGCCTCCTTCACTCCAGGATCCAGCTCCTCCAGGCAGAGGACCAGAGCATCCACTCCAGCACAGGACACCACAGCCTGGGCCAGTACAGGGGAGTGTTTGGCAACCGCACGAAGTACAAACGCTGCTGCCTTTTTATAAAACCTCTGTAGACAAAAACACACACATATACATGAACAATTGTTGGATGACAAACTTCAGGCTTTAAACTTATTTATGAGTGTGATACAGGGAATAAAATATGATCAAATATATTTTTAAGACTTTTTGTCTTTGTTGTTCGAAAGAAATAATGACTCAAATATCTCATGTGTCCAAGATTATCCCTGTTAACTGTTTAACCTGTTCTTTTTTCAGTCACTTTCTTTAGTTTGACAACCATGGTTGTGACATACATCACAAGTTTCTTGGACACATCACGAGTGATAGTACCTGGGGTCATGGGGGGTTTTCGGGTCTTCAGACCCCCTCACCCAGGCAACTGACTGGGACTGATCAGTTCCCATCCTGTTTCCAAGAAAAGTTCGCCCACTACTTGTCCCTCTTGATCCAAAGCCATCATGAGGCTCTCTCTGCAGCCTCAAAAGCTGTACTGATGGCTCTTCTCTTGCGGGTCCCCGGGATGCCCAGGAGGCTGTAGGCCCTGCAGAGTGACTTTCCTGCAAAGCCCCTTCCCCTGACTTCAATGGGTGCCCACCACCCCCTTCCCCTCACTGGCTTCCTCCATCTTCCTCTCCTAGGGCACTGTTAGCTCAAGCAAGACAACCTGCTTGGATGTTTTTAGAGAGCAGTATGATGTCTGGTCGAAGGCTGGTCTCCACAGTGTTTTCAGGGAATCTCAGTTGCTTCTGAAGGTCCACTTATGCCGTTCCCAGGAGGCCTGTCAGGGTTTTTTGTTGGGGAGGTGGATGTTCTCCTGCTCTTACCAATGGGAATTTGCACCTTAATGGTTGTAAATGCTTGCTCTGGTTGATGACAATGGTGATGGGCTTAGCAACTGCCTTCGGCACCTGGTCATGGCACCAGCAATAGCAACCACCTCCAAGAGCTGTCGTACAGCTGCTGAGGATGTGATCCAGAGTTCCTCTTCCTTGGCACAAGGGACATGCAGGAAATTCAATCTTGCCCCAACAGAAGAGGTTCGATGGGCTGGGCAGGACATCTTAGACAGACTGAATCAGGAATTTGATGCGATATGGTTCAGCCCTCCACAACTGGGCACACTCTAATTTAACTCATGGAAAATGTAATAAACTTCTCTATATAACATGTTTTTTTTCCTTTTTTTGAACCTGTAAAACCAAATCAACAGGAGTTTATAAGTAAAGGTTCTTGGCCTCAGAAGAAGGTCAAATGTAAAAAGACTCGTATGCATTGTCAAACTAAGGAACAAAGAGATATCACAAGTTAGTTCAAGTTAGTCTTGAAGCTATTCTGGAAAGGATGTTTTTTACAAGGTATGATAAAATGTCTGAGAAATTTGTGTTAGAAGCTGTGGGACTTGGGTTTTGGGTTAAAATCATAATTATATCAAATAAGACATAATCATAACAGCCCCAATTCATGCATCTCTTCATTTTATTTCTCATATTACAACAATAAAAAGTTTTATCTGGTCTTTTTCTTAGTGGCCAAAATATTGTGCTTATGCCATCATCTTTAGATAGAAAACGTGTTTTCTGTGATAAAAAGAGAAATTCTAAAAACCTTCAGAGAGGAAAGTTAGCCTGTTATTCTGAGACAGGGGCACTGCATAATCGACTGAAGTCCTAAAAAAGTTTATTATTAGTAATATTGATTGACACCTGAACCATAACTACGAAGAACTAGGGATGTAACGGTTACCGGTAAAATGGTAAACCGCTGTAAAATTTCTGACTGTTAGCATTACCGTGTCCTGTTTTAATTACCGGTAAACCGAGTCTGATAACCACACTGTGTCAATAACTCGCAGTGATGCAGCTCATGGCCTGGAGAAGCCAGTGTTGTGCCGTAGAAAGCACCCCTGCCTTGAAATGCAGCCCCTCTCGGGGGCGGTCCCTCACAGACAGAGGCGCGCATGCGCAGTTTGCAATGTTTGGTTTCTGAGAGTGAAAGTTACGGCGGTTGGTGCCCGCACACACACTAAACCGGAAGTTTTTCCCCCTCGAAATGGACAAAGTCTGGTCGAATTTTGGATTTTACAAGGATGCCGAGGGCAGACTGATTGAAGACAGTCACCCTGTCTAAAACACGAAGCTGTTGCCGGCGGATGGTTAAAACTACTGTGACTCCTCAAGTAAGTGAGCTGACTGAACCGGAGAGAGAGAGTGAGAAGATTCAGTGAGCCATACCTGAGTGAGTTATAGATGGTTTATCAGTATTTTCTGAGTAAATAATGTATAAATGTTGTAAATAATAGCATTAGTATCATTCTGGAGAGTGTTCTTGTCATTCTTTTGCCGTTTAATCCCCGTCCTGGCCGTATTTCGTAATAGATCGTCTTTTTCAATCATAGTTGGTGTTTTATGGATTTCATCAATCGTAATTTGGAAATATTGGAGGAGGAAATGTGGAGGAGATCTGCCAGTGAGAGGGGAGACCAGAGGAAAGTCATGGAAGGGGGGCTAACTGGACAGGACTTGCCTCAGGGACTATCGTCAGTAAACAAACGCCTGGACATGGTCTAATATAATGAGCTGTTTTTTTTAACTTAACCCTTATTCAACCAGGAAAATAATTTGTTGAGATTAAAAATCTCTTTTTCAAGAGTGTCCTGGCCAAGATAGGCAGCTGTAACATGAACACTAATGCTGTAGGCAAACAAAAAATGTGAGTGTATGTAAAATAGGTCAAGTTTATTTTTGGTCATCTCAAAACTTTGAACATGTTCATTTACAATTGTTTATGAAGAGAATCCTGTTTAAAGTTCAAATCAGTTTTTCTTTTCTTGTAATTACACACTGTTTAAGCATTTACAACATAATAATAACAAATACTTGCCAGAATTGTTTACTTTTATTTCTCATGAAAAAAGGGTAAAAAATTTACTCAAAGGACACTTCCTGACACATTTATTGACAAAAAAAGACAAAAGACCTGTTATAATTGCAATATTAAAGGGGTTAAATGATTTCAAGTGAGTTCTAAAGTACTTTTTGAACATTTTGAGCACACTGCAACAATACCGCGATAATAATGATAACCGTGATAATTTTGGTCACAATAACCGTGATATGAAAATTTCATACCGTTACATCCCTACGAAGAACCCTAAGAGAAAACAACCCACAGGCCCTCAGAGAAGTGGGGTGAAAGATGGGCCTAACAGTTGTAACACGAATACAACAGCAATGGAAACGGACAACGCGATAAACACCAGAGCTCCAGGAAATTTGAAGAAGATCCTCTGGAAGTGTGGATGTGGATGGGAAAAAGTGGCCACATTCAAGGGGTTGTGAATCCACCAGGGGAAGCAAAAAGGTGGTCAGAAGGGCCAACATCAACCTTGCACTGCCTCAGCGGGTGAGACAGGGAACGAAAGCCAGGTCAAAAACCACAGAGCAGATGGACCCAATGTTGCAGAAGGCAAAGACATCACAGTGGAAGAAGGCCCACTGGTGGAGGGCGAGCCCCCACATAAGCACCAAGACCCTGTTGCCACCAGCTCACACAAGACAGAGCAAAAAGCAGAAACCAAGAAACCAACCAGAAGGAGAAAGCTCAAAGAGCCAAAGTCAAATGAGGCAGAAACATGGCGATAACTGGACACTGACCTGGTCAAGACACTGGAGGGATCCTTGCGAGGAGGGGTGGATCCAAGCTCAACCAGATTGGGGACATCCTATATCAGACTTGCAAGGACAGGTTTGACGAAGTGACCTCCAACCAGAGGACTGCCCGAGGGGTGGGGGGGGATTGACCATCTAGTACAAAGGCGCCAACAACTGTGCAATACGAGGAACAGAACTCCCAGGCAGCTGGCAATCTGCACTTTAGCATTTGGCACTTTAGTCAGCACTCCAGCACTTTATCATTCATTGTGTATAATTCCCATGGTCCCCTAACTCTTGGCCCTTTTTCTTTTGGACTGTATGACGTTTTAGTCTGTTTGACTGTATGTCTTTTGATATACTCTGTGTGTTTTTATTCCTTTTACGGATTTCTGTTTTCATGTTTTTATGTGTTGACACCAACCTGCTAATGGGACTGGGGATGGAAATTAGCCACTCGGCTATAATCCAATGCATTTACATGTCATTGTTTATTAATGCCTACTGTCCCATTTTTAAAAAAATAAAAAAATCTCAAATCTCGAACTCCATCAGAACTGGAGGAAGGCAACACTGGCAGAGAAAGCCTTGTGGGAAGAGGTCAGGCAAAGGCAGTCCAGGGTTCGAAAAGCTCAAGTGCAGCAAATGGAAACAAAAAGAATGAGCCAACTGCTTCAAAAACCCCTTCAAGCACAGCAGACAGCTGCTGGAGGAGAAGAAGAGTGGGAAGCTGGAAACCACCAGGGAGGTACTGGAACAACACATCAAAGACCAGTACAGTGATCCAATAAGGAACGTCCCATTAGGAACACCAGGGAACATGCCTCAACCTGCACCTCTGACTGCTGAATGCAACATCATGCCCCCACACTCAGTGAAGTCAGGCAAGTCGTGAAAAAGGCAAGGTCTTCATCAGCACCACGCCCCAATGGAATCCCCTACAATAAGAACTGCCCCTAGGTAGAGCTTCTATGGTTCCTCATGAGAACTACCTGGACAAAGCAACTTTTTCCATCCATGTGGCAAAGAGCTGTAGCAGTCTTCATCCCCAAGGAAGCAAATTCCAAAGGCATCTGCCAATTTAGAAACATCACCCTGCTGAATGTAGAAGGAAAAATCTTCTTCTCAGTGCTGGCCAGAAGGATGACCACCTACCTGCTTGAGAATGGCTACATAGACACCAACTGCCAGAAGGTGGGAGTCCCAGGCTTCTAAGGGTGTGTGAAGCACTCTCCTATGATCTGGGACCAGATCCAGAGGGCCAAGCAGGAAAAGACAGACCTGCATGTCGTCTGGCTCGATCTTGCAAACGTGTATGGATCTGTCCCACACCAGCTAATCAACCACGCCATGGAATTCTTCCACATTCCCTCCTGCATCAAGAACATGCAGACCTGCAGATGTGTTTTGCTCCTAAAAGAGTTCGCAATTCCAGTGGAGGAGGGGATCAAGGCTGACCATGAACGCAAGAAGGCCAAGTACTCAGAGCTGGCTGCTGAGTGCCGGGAGTATGGCTGGAAGACCTCCATCTATCCAGTGGAGGTTGGATGACGAGGCTACATGGGCCTGTCGACCACACGCCTTTTGAGGGATGCAGGAGTGACAGGAGGGATCCTCAAGAAGGCAACCAAAGAGCTAGCAGAGGAGGCGGAGAAGGGGAGCTTATGGCTCTGGTTGAGGAGGAAAGACAAGTGCTGGGGAAAGAACAACTAACAACCCCGTCAGCTGCAGGGAGACGTCCCTGTCACTGCTCCGCCACCAGGAGACGTTCCAGGATTACAGGAGCAAAACATTGGTGAATGCTGGTTCCTGGCTAATGACCTTGCAGCTGACCCATGGGCCCCAGAGGAGGTGTGACTGGCAGCATTGCCCAGCAGGAGATTACATCTTCCTGTACATTTACTATTGTTTGATAAACAATCTGCCATAAGAAATTACTTTTCCACCCTTCTATGAAAAAGAAAATTGAATTCAAAGTCTTTTCTTGCTTTTATTGCATATAAGGTAACATTTAAGCAGCCTCTGTATCGCCAAACTACAATCAAACAATATTTAGATTAAAATAGGTGCCCTCTAGCTCTAAAGAGCCCCACCAGTCAGGAAATCAGGAATGTAAAAGCACTCCTTACATGTGAGCATTGTTCAGCAAAACTTTTAGAGATAAGATGACGTGTATTAAGCCATTTTATCTACTGTCGCTAGAGCCTATCACAGCAAACATTGGGAGTGGGATACACCCTAGTTTCCAGCCAATCACAGGGCCAACACATAAAAACAGACAACCACTCACATACTCATTCAATTAAGATTAAGAATCACCAGAACAAGTGAGTTTTTGTTCTGTGGGAGGAAACTGGGGTATCTGGGGTATCCCACACAAGCACAGGGAGAACAGAAAGGCCCTGCCTGACCTGGCAATCAAACCAGCGACCATAGTGCCATGAACATTACTCAGCAGAATTATGTCAAAGTAAAACAAGTATCAAAGGGCAAAACAGAAAGAAAAACATCTGTAAAACAGTTGAGCAGGATGTTAATTGTTAATCTCTCAAAGCTAATGCAGATTACATAAGCAAGTTGTTATGAATAAAATTCTGAGGTGTCAGTAATTTCACTGTTATATATTTAATTTTATATCATCACATAATTACCAAAAGAGAATAACAAGAATGATACAGTCTAAATAAAGTGGTTAACTTGTCAGTTTGGTAATATGTATAATGTCCAAAAAGTATAGTGACAATTATTTTTAAGAAATATATTAACAAATATAGCTTTGCATTACTGAATTTCTATCTATAAGAAAAGACAAGCACATGTATAAGTTATTGTTAGATCAAATGTTTTGTTGTCTTGTTTTATGTCTTTTTCCAAAAAAAAAAAAAAGACTTGGCAATAAAAATAGCAGGTAATTTCTAGTACATAATAAACTTGGTGTTCTTTAACATAAACTAAAAACAACATGTTTTTATATTTTTTCAGCCAATTTGAATCTGAAAACATGGGCTAGTCATGTAAGGACAAAAATCTTTTTCTAAACTTTTTTTTTTACATCACCGTTGTTTCAAATGCTTTTTATTTCAAGCATAATTAATATAATATATATAATAACATAATTTTATAACAATGAAAATTTAACCTGGTCAGATTATTATTCAATCATGCAACACTTCATTTGTGACAAAAAGCAAACCTGGTCTCCCTCATTCTAAGCCTGTAAGAGACTTGACAGACAGAGAAGCAGAGAAAACAAAGGCCTGCTCACTCTCTTCGTAAAGGGCTCTTAGGTTTTCAAGTAGACCCAGGCGAACTGCCAAGCCTGCCCAAAACATGCTCTCACATTCAGAGAGCTGGACCGACCTGGGGGTCCTACAGGGTGACAGCTTCTGTCTGTTTTTGTCTCTTTCTCACAGTCACAGACACAAGTCTGTAAAGTAGAAGTCACACACTTTTTACAGCCTAAGATCCAACTCAGTGTTGACAGGGACAGCTGGATCTACACAGACAAATTCACAGAGAAAATAAAAATGAACTAATATTTTGAGTTATTGGTGACTGCCAAGTTACCCCAAATCATGTTCTCCCATTTTCAGTGTGCTAACTTTAAGGGAAAAAAACATGGCTAACCATCAGACACGACTAATCATCAGGAGATCTTAATCGCTGAAATACTGATCACTATTGTGTTACAGATATTTGACTCTGTGAGATCCATGTCCTTAACAGGGTGGGAATCATTAAAACTAAATTAGCCAATTGCTGTGTCTGAAATCAGAGTAATTCAAGCTAGCTCTACACGGATAAACAATACTTGAATACATACAGTATAATGTAGCTGCTGGGGGTTTTAAATGTGGTTTACTTCTGTTGAATTAAGCAGTGGAGCTTTCTGCATAAAGCATAAAGACTAATGGCATAAAACTTCTAATACATGACAGACTGAAATTCATTCGTCCCCTCAGTTTGCTCCATAAAATTTATTATATCCATTTCTTCGTGTGAATTTATGGAAAACATAGGAGTCAATTTGTGCAGTGGGTAAAAAATAAAAGACATACAGGCAGGGAAATTGACACATTCATAGCAACAGCAAAAAAAACAAAAACAAAACAAAACAAAACATTTTTTCATGTACATATCTTTATGATTACAGATATTCAACTTAATGGGGAATTCTATTGCAAAAGAAAAATAAAAGAAGTGTATGTGAAATAAAATGAAACAGAACATTTAAAGAATAGTTTTTTAAATTAACGATATGTGTTAGAAAGCTCACACTATTAATGTATTGTTCACTTGTTTACTGAATTAAGTTCTATTCACTAATAGCCTTTTTCTTTGTGTCATTTGCCTCACACTACTAAACGCACCATAGCCGTTCCGACGCTATTGAATGCAACTCACCCGTGGGTGAAATGTGGTGCAGAGCAGGGACGTGCAAAGACGTTAGGAGGGGCAGGTGCTCAAAGTTAAAAAGGGCATACAGAAAGAATATACCTTACAATATAATCGGTTGAATTGTAGCAACCAGTGGCGGTTTGTCAATAGGGGGCGCTGGGGCGCCGACCCCTCCAAAACTAAACAGAGAAAGTCTGCTTAAACACAACATAATTTGTCATTTAATTATAAAAAATAACGGATAAAAACATTTACTTTTACCACACAATAATAGTCTGTCAGCAGCAACTGTCACCATTCAATAAAAGGCGTTTCACAATGTTTTTACGTAGTAACTCTGTTGTGAATACATAGTTTACGTACGGAGGGGCGCCGGTCTAATGGGTGTCTATGCAAGTCCTTAAACTTTTGCTCAGCATGTGACCTGAGGCGTCTTTGGGATTGGCTGCTTCAACTTTGCCTCTGGGGTGCAGGCAATTGCGCCCCGGACACTCCCACTTGGACTGGCGGCGAATCAGTATTGTTCTGGTGTTTCTTTTCTTCGTGTGACTGGACAACGAGCGCTGTCAATCATATCGACAAGTCACCGCAGCAGATGTGATTTACACATGCGCAAGTATCTCACGTATCCTCATGCGTCCGACAGATGCTCCCATGCAGCGAGGATGCGTCAGGTACTCCATCCAGAGAACCATCAGAGGATCCCAGGAGAGGTGAGATTGCATTAGAGAAGAAAATCAGTAAGAGGCTATGCTACACTGAAGATTAGATTAGGATGTGTCTTTCCTAGTAGACATAACATAATTCAGGGGCAAAGTTCTCCATTTTATGTCACACATGGCACTAAACTATAGATTAGGAGCCACAAAATGAGTTTGCCAAGAAGATATAAATGCTTTGTTCGGTAGAACATTATCATTTTTGCAAAATTTTACAAAAACAATGTACTTTAAGGAGGAATTGGTGCTTTTAATGGGTGGGTAAGTTTGTTTTTACACCACCAGAAGTTCATTTTAAATTTAATCGACAAAATTAATGCATTATTTTGATGAAAATATTATATAAAGGGACCTATAAAATTTTTTTTTTTTTAAATCATGGCAAAGCAGGAACAATGCACACAATTGAAGAGTTAAAAACAGATACACACAAAGTCTGAGGTTTATTGCACTGCTCATTAAATATTACTGTTACATTGCGTGAAAGCCTTTGAAAAATTACAAAAAAGAAGAAATGATAATGTTATCAAGTTATGTGTTGCAATTTACTGGTGAAAACAGTAGGGTTTTATTAGTGTCAAAAGTGCAAACAACACAAATTCTTTACCTCTTAGGTGTATGTCCATTACAGAATTATTTTTTAATCTACTGGAGCTTTTAGATTTGACACTTCCATTGTACCTTTCCAGCTTGTACCACTGTGCACAGTATAAAATCAATGAAAACAGACCAACAAAATGTATCTCTTGTCTCTAAATGTAGTTTTTTTGGCAACTAAATATGTGTTATAAAATAATAAATACCAATATAAATATATACAATATTGTTATTTTATATAATTGTATATCATATGTTTATTTGCTATAATAAAATGGATTTTTGGATTTGAAATTATACATTCTGTTGGTGTTTTTTGCTGACTGAATGCTGCACATAACGGTACAAAGTAAAAGTATTCAAAAGCTCCAGCAGATGGACACAGACTCCTGTAATGTAAAGTTTATTATTTTGATTTTTTTAAATTTGAAGGAGTTTTGCTGAAACTATAAATGTCATCCAAACATCGACAGCCTCCATTTCAGTTGTGAGAATCGGTCAGCTGGTGTGAGCCGTCTGCCCTCTTGTATCTGATTGATTTTTTCTTATGTGTTTTTTTTGTTTTGTTCATACTTTTTACAGTTAATCTATACCAAAAACTATATCACATAGTTTTACCTTTAATTTTAAAGCATCAGTTTAGTGGTATATATGATTCTGTTTGTGTTTACAATCTTGAGCCATGAGACATCATGTATGAAATAAGACACTGTTAAGGTGACACAAGAAATGTTCATAAAATGGTGAAAATGACATAAATTACAGCTTTATTTTCTGGGAGCAGGTTAAGCTTTGGCTGTTTTAGTGATTTTTTTCAGTAAATAATGATGTTAACTTTTGGTAATAAAATGTGCTTTTCTATGTATTTTTTAATGACAGATTCACACAGTACCATGCCATGTTTCCTGAAGATTCCCTCAGCAGCACCTTGAAGGCCTACCCAGTGCTCAACTAAAGCAAGCTAAAGACAGAGCTCAGTCTTAATGTACAGCAAGGAGGAGTTCAAGGCCTGCTGTGGTGCTGTGGACCTTATCCAGTTGTTCATGGAAAGTAATCTTGGAGAGGTATTTTAAGAGACTGTCACTCTCCTAAAGATCCGCATCACCACACCCATGACCACTGCAGAAGCTGAGAGGTGCGTCTCAAACCTTAAAAAGAAACAGAACTTTCCTGAGAAACAGCATGAACCAGGACAGGCTGAATGCACTGGCCATGCTGTCAATGGAAAAGAGACAGAGATGATGGACTTCAATCAGAGGGTCACTGAGAAATTTGCAGGCCAGAAGGAAAGGAGGGCAAAATTTCTGTTCAGATATTGGATTGTTCAAAGTAGGTTGCATTGTGATTATGTTTTGTCTTTATTATTTGTTTTTCACTGTAGTATGGAGTGCTTCTTTGGTTTGTTTCCTCCAAGGCTGCGCCCCCCTTAAAATTTTTGGCACCAGCCGCCACTGGTAGCAACCCATATTCATAAAGAATGTAACAGAATCTCAACGTACCATATCATTGTCCAACACCTCACAGGGCTGCCAACTTTTCAAAAAACCTTGGAGTGAGATTTTGTGGAGCCAACCAAAATGTTGCAGCATACACGGAAGGACAACATTTGACAAAGAATGTCTCATTTTGTGTAGGTTTAGTCATACTATATAGCACTTAGAAGTAACAAAATGGTGCAAGTGTAATTAACTCAGGTACAGGTAAAAAATAAAATAAAAATAAATACTATATATTTTGCTGTCTGACACTTCCTCAAATATCCTATATAGTGATATTAAACAATCACTGTAATCATGACATTGCTTCTTATAAGTCTATATCTATATTTTTATATCATGGACAATAAGTGATGCAGGATACCTCAGGATGAATTTATCATTTAGAAAACAGTGAGTGAGTGAAACAGAGGGTCAGAGCTGGACTGCCCTGATGAAGAATGTTGAGCTTAGATTAATCAATTCTATGCACAGCACGTGTTTTTCGTATAGGGAGGGGCGGCGCTGTTCTCAATAACTTACTTTACTCACCTCACTCACTCGTCTGACTCTGCACACACACACGACATGAGACAGACTAGAGGATGCTTATTGCTCACTTCACTACAGCCATTTTGCAAGAATACAACGTGCACAAACGATACCGCTGCAAAACCTACTCACCGGACCAGTTAATTCCTCCGTCGATCGGCACTCGTCAGCGGCAATTACAGCCAGCTTAGCTAAACGGTCAGGGCACGTCAGGTCGTGGATCATGTGACCGACCAAACTAAATCTAAATTATTTTATTTTATTTTATTTTATTTTATTTTATTTTTGGGCCACACATACAGACTTTCTCACACACACTTAGAAAAAAAAATGAAAAATTGAAAATATCAATTGGGCATCAAGGGGCAAAGGGGCAGGTGCTCCAGCACCCTCCGCCCCTCCCTCTGCACGTGCCTGGTGCGGAGTTCGTTTATCCTCCTGATAAGGAGGTCGTTTTTTCCTGTGCCTTTTCTAACCATTCACCTGTCCCCCCTGGTTTAGTGCGTAAATGCCAGAAGGTGAGTCTAATGATGTTATCCTGTCTGAGCTGGATGTTAACACTGTGTATTGTTCAGCCGTGCATAAGCTAATGTTATGTTGCGCTGGTGTGTTGTTAAAGCTAATCAGGTAGTCATGCTGCCTGTATGCCTAGTGTTGGGTGATTTGTTTACATTATGATCCGCATGATAAACCTGAGTAACTTAGTAACTTTAGTTATCTCTTTATGTTCATGTATCATGCATGGTGTTTGCTATACTAGTTGTTATTTTGTATTGCTATTACAGACCCAGCCAAATAAATCAACCTTAAACTGGACATCTGTATCCATATTCTTTAACGGAATCACCAACCCTACACCTTGCCACTCTAAACCAGTTAAATTCCTTGAGACAGCGCCTTCTCTCCTTTTTAATATGTTTTGTGTTAACATTAAACAGAAGACTTAAATCTATAATTAAAGTTTTATGTGATATTCATTAATTTACTTTCTGTAAAATGTTATGACTTGGGGACAGTAAAGTCACCAATAGTCAGAAATTACTCATTAATTTTCTTATCTGAACTTTGTAAACAGATTTTCAAAAGTTAATAGCTGACTAACTCTTAAATTGCATGTAAGTACCATTCAACTGGCTTTTGTATTGCTATCAGACAGAATAAAATAAGGTTATTTTTATTTTTATTTATTTATCTAGACATATATCTGGCATGTTAAAATAGCTTGAGTTATAAAACCATAACAAGAAACCTATGGGTTTTTGAAATATATAAAGAAGATAAAGGGGTAAATGTAAAAAGTGGTAAAATGGTAAATGGTTAAACTTACCGTATAATTGTTTAAATCTGAATATTGGTGAGATTTTCTTAAGCGACCCAAATACATAGATATGAAAATATTTTACATTTCCTAGATTTTTGGAGGTGATACTCATTTGTATGGTTAATGAGGCTGTTCCTGGCAAGATTGGACCCTTGCAGCAATTATAAATAATGGGCAACAAGCCCTCCAACTCACCACCATTCACAGATAACCTTGGGGGGAAACACTGGAAAAAATGTGAACCTGTTTGTCTTAAAATGAGATGTTAGCTAAATTAGTTGCTACATCTCATATCATTCAACATTTAATTTAGCTTGTCCAGTTGATAGATTTGAGTTTTTGCATTGCAGAATTTAAGGGCATTTTTCATTGTTAGGAAAGCAGCCTGTGATAAAAAAAAAAAAAAAACACTCCTTCTCTCTAAATGATTAAATAAGTATTTTTTAATCAATTTATTTCTGTTAAGGGTGTCAACAAAGTTTTAAAGATTTGTAGCTAAAATCTGCAGCAGACTCTTATTATGAGTTAAATCTCGCATTTAACATGAACAAAAGTTTATTTTCCTTTAAAGTTGTTTTTTTTTGTCTTCAAACACAAAATTTTGACTTTGTCTAAAGTGACAAAAGATGGTTCAGTTAACCTTTGGAGATATGTTTGGCAGAATGTGGGACAAAGTTATGTGTCTCACAGTAAGGTGGAGGTTTGATGAGTGTGGGGTCACTGTCAGCTGTGATAAATGTCCCTAAAGCGGCTCCTTTTCACGGGACCCACAATTTCTGATAGTGCCCTTGATAAAACTGAAAAGTAAAGGGGGTGAAGGAAAATCGGTCACCATTGTAATGCACATCAAGTGTGAATGATCTACAAGAAACATTTCAAACCCATCTCAAAGATCCATTAGTAGATCAACACGTCGGTGACCCCTGCTCTGAAAAACTTCAGATGAAATAAACAATGTGTGTGGTAAGCTAGCATTTAATGGATGATATACTGACATTCTGTGAAGCCAGGGAGTGGACAAGCTGAGGGAGGATGTCTTCCTTCACTACTGCCTCAGCCAGCTCATCACTGTGGTCTGCCAGGCGGCCCAGAGCCAGAGCTGCTGTCTGCTGCACACTGGGGACCACATCCAGGATGAGGGGCCGCAACAGGGAAATCACACCTGAAGAATATCACAGGACACAGCAGCACAGTCACAACACATAACTGATACAAAATTTCATATTTTTATGTTCTGCTTAAGCGGAGAACTCTTCAGGTTAAAAATGTTTGCTTTGTGTACACACAAATGTAAATGGACTCAAAAATTACAACCATTTGGACAGAATGATACATTAACACATTTCATTGACTACAAGTTGAATAAGCAGAGATGAAATGAAAAATTGTGAAGTGCTGAATAAATGTATTTTTGTTGTAATTATGTATTCCTATGAATAAAGTTGTGTAGCCTACAAAAAGTCCAGTGTTGAATTAACTCCCACAGAGTTGATTGAGCACTTTTTGCAGCTTTTCTAGAGACAAACCTGGAACATTTAACATCCTTAGAGTTTCTTTTTCCAACAACACGGAGCTAGAGTTCTAATCCTCATTTATGAAACAAGAATAGGGGTTTACTTTTATGTAGACCTATTGGAGTGTAGTTTTTGGTGGTTTTGATTACCCTTTGACACTGATGGATGACAACAGTTTAAGTAACTCCAACACAAAGCAACTTTGAACCAAGAATGATTTGAAGTAACACTCATGGAGTGAAATCAACTCTAAGATGTTCAACTGATATTTCAACTCTTCAGTTTTTGTGTAAATCAGGGAGAAACAAGGTGGGAGGGGGGATTTGGACAATTCACTGACAGGGAGCCAAAAAACATAAAACATGGCTAAGATTTTTTTTCACAGGTTAAATGAATATCTCCTTCCCATAGTGTTCCACAAAGAAATAACACTTAACTGGGTAAAAAAAAAAAAAGTTAAATAAACATTGGGAAAATTGTTGTACATGAGTGTCTGTTGTTGTTCAATACCAGTATATTTTCACTGAAACATTTTAACCAATAAAATACCTTTTATCAAAAAAAAAAAGATATTACCTCAGCATATACCAATGTATAGGGTGTACTGTTTTGCATGAAAATGTTCTAATTAACAGGTTATACACTAATGGACTACTACATTTTCAAATTTGTGGATATATTGCATAGTTTAATTCATTATCCATAAAACTGCAATAAAGTTTGCATATTTTTCTAAACTTTTCAGCCAATTTGTAGTCCTTGAGAAATAGCTGAAAATATCTGCCTATGTCAAGAGAGTGTTAAGTAAAGGTAGCATTAAGACAATGAAAGTGTTTCGCATTCTCTTTGTACAAAAAGCATTATGATGTAGGCCCTTTCGCATGGTGAGAGCTGCGTCTTTATGCGTCGTTATTGTGCGGGGCTGGTCTGGGTCTATACAATGTTCTGGCCCCGCTTGTATATATTTGAATACTTACTCGCGTGTCAATCCGTGTGTTTGTCTTTTTTGTGGGGCGTCTATTGCGGAATCACTAAGTCAGTAAGGAGACTACGGAGAAGCTCGTGTATATTTAGGAAATTATTTTTGTTTTCTTACCAGCGTTTTGGAGGATTTCTATGTTGTTAGGTCTTGATGTCAGGTCAGCGACAGCCTGCACAAATTGCATCCTTGATTTCTGATACTGCTCAAAAACTACAAAGCATGCACAAAGAGAGAAACTAATTAAACGATTTCATATTTTGTCCAGTAGTTCAAATTAGCTAATGAGTCTTACCTTGAATGATCTGTCGTTGACTCATTGTAAAGCTGATGTAAAAGAAAGACGTCCTTTTGACTCAAGCAAAACCTTTAAAAGCGTAGCATTTACCGGGGGATACGGAGAGGCGTTGTTCCTGTCCGTCTGCAGTTTTCAGTTAGTGTTGTTATGAAGTGTTGCCGTGGCAACAGGCAGGAAGCAGAATGCGCTCCTGTTCCTCTCCAAGATCGTCTATTGCTAAGATGGCTCACTCCAGTAATTGACGCGTTTCTCTTTTCCGTAAAAATTCAGTGTGACAGCTCTGTTTGTCGTTTATGGATCTCTGTTCGCTGTTGTCGGTCCCTCTAAAATAAAACCGTGAATATTCATTCATTAATTTTCTATACCGCTTATCTCTTTTGGGGTTGCGGGGGGGGGGGGGGGGGGGGGGGGGGGGGGGGGGCTGGAGCCTATCCCAGCTCTCATTGGGCGAGAGGTGGGGTTCACCCTGAACCGGTCGCCAGTCGATTGCAGGGCCACATAGAGAGACAGACAACCATTCACGCTCACACCTAAGGGCAATTTAGAGCCACCAATCAACTAAATGAGCATGTTTTTGGTCTGTGGGAGGAAGCCAGAGTGCCCGGAAAGAACCCACGCATGCACAGGAGGCATGCAAACTTCACACAGAAAGGCCCCTCCCAACTCGGGGATCGAACCAGCGACCTTCTTGCTGTGAGATATGTGCACCACCTGCTGCGCCACCGTGCCGCCCATCGCAATTATGTCGCCCAGTTTTTCATCGATTTTCTCCACCACCAGACAAAGAAGAAGAAATGCTGATCAGATTTATAAAAAAAAACAAAACAAAAAAAACTGAAGCCTCATTCCTGACCTCTGAGGACTTTTATGTTCCCAAGAGATACAGATTAAAATATATTCTACAAAAACATTTAGAATGAGGTCTTCAGCAATCTTTAACATTTAGGCTACTAAAAATAGCATGTAGATGCTTTCTCTTATTTCCTTTCATTGCCCATTGTCTATTATTAGAATCCCCAATGCAATTGATAAAATTAAACTGAAATATAGTCAATCTATCCTATCTATGGTAGTAGGCAACAAATCAAGTTCCGAGCTCTGTTATCCAGAGCTGTTCTCTAGCAACTGTCTGCTTCAGATTCTTGAAGACGTTTCGACTCGCCTTTTGGAGAAGAGTAAAAATGTATCCAAGAACCAGTATGAATTCCAGCTGCCACTTATCAGCATAGACATTGTAAACGTAGACGCCTCATTGAACGCTGAATCAAATGTCGACGTCGCCGCCATGTTGGATGTGGCGTGACAGACAGAGCGAACAGAAAATACCTGATGTGCTGCGTGCAGCCCAAACCAGATCTCATGGGATTACCTTTCACAGGTAAGACTGAAAAAATAATTTTGATTGTATTTGGCAACATAACTTAACGAACAGAAATTGATGACTTTGTGACTAATACTATGAAATCCCTCGCATAATACTGTGGATTCCCGCGATAAAACCAGCCTCCAAACAACGAAGTCTTTCCTGTTTAACCAAATTTACTAGCCTACTCTGATTGTTGTTAGTTGCTTAGCTAACTTTTCACATAGGCTACTATCTAGGTTTCCCAAAGATAAAGAGCAGAGGAAGCAGTGGGAAACAGCTGTCAGATGGGATTGGTTTCTGCTCGTCCGTCATCTGCTCTGCAGTGAGCACTTCAGACCGGAGGACCTGTCATACAATGAGAATAAGAGATGGAGCTGTTCCTTCTGATGCGGACAGGGAGCGACAAGGAGAGGAGGCCCTGTGAGACACATGGAGAGGTGGAAGTACGCTTCACCTCTCCTGTCAGCTAAGTACCTCTCCTTATTTTTTCTGGTTTTAAGAGCTACGCACAGAGGAGGAGTCATAGACCTGTTTTTATTATGGCAGAGCTACAAGCCTGGGTCACAAGTGTCTTTAAATCGAGTTTTAGTTTGTAGTGTGGAGTTTTTATTGTAACCTTATTTATTGTCAACCCAGAGCCGATGGACTCATAGCTGTTTTGTAGTCTATGCATACAGGAGTGTAGCCACAGGAGGAACCTAAGCTCAATCCAAAACGTGACCTTTTTTTTTTTATACCTAGGCTCTGCACCTGCCACCCTCTGGACTCAGCCTCACCTGGACCCCAGCAAAGAAGACTGGACAGTCGTTTTAAAGGACTTTTGATTCAAGGCCATTCTCTTAAAACTGTTTTATCAAGCTGGCTTGTTTTTATTAAATTGTATCTTTTGCACACCCCTACCTGTCTGGTTACTCTGTGAACTGAGTGCTCCCCATTAGTAAATGGTAAATAGACTTGAGCTTATATAGCGCCTTTCTAGTCTTTTGACTACTCAAACCTCCTTTACACCGCAGGTCACACTTACCCATTCACACCATTCGCTCTCACATTCACTCACTGATGGTTCAGAGTTTTAGAACTTGGTTAACAAAATTCAGGGGTTTTACCCCGTGACACTTCAGTTTTCAGTTTCCCAGCTCATCTCCACAGGTTAGGTGTATAGACTGAAAATGTTTTTACCTATCTGAATGTGAAGGAATCAGTGATTTATTTTGTTTTACACTTTGAGATAATTTCTATATTTTATCCTTCGCTTTAGCCTGTGGCTACTATGACGTCTCAGACCTGAAAGAAGGCACAGGACACCCTCATACTGATCTGTTCCCAGCTTGTCCAAGAGACCGAACCCCTGCAACCTGTGGCTCCGGAGCCGCATGTCTTTTTCGCCCTCACCAGTGGCTCTCCGGACTCAGAGGACAGAAAAGCAAAAAACTGGTTCTTTGTCCTGCATTAAACTCTAATTTACTGACTTTATTTCCGAATATTCAAGCACTTTCTGCAAAAAGAAAAGTGCGTTTTTCTTTCATTAAATTATTATTTCTTCGTTTTTTTATATCTTGTCAACTTTCAACATGCATCGTGTGTGACTTGCAGCAGAGAGGGAGCAGGGCGTTGCTGCGTCTTTAGCTGTGAGCTCACCTGTGATGTTATTTTAAAAAATGTTATCGAGGTTATGTTCTGCTGAATACTTTTACTGTTAAAACATCAGCTGCTGCTTTGAAGGGATGGAGAGTTTTTTTTAACATGGAGGCGATAAAGCTTCGTCAAAGACAAGGGGGAGATGGTAAATTCAACGCAATTGTGACCTCGTTTTTGAAGTGGGGGGATTTTTATTCAAAAATATCGGGTGGATGTTTTTTTATTATCATGTCTGCTGTGATGTGATAGCTGTCAGTCTCTCTTCCCCTCACTCTCATTCAGTAACTACAAACTCAGGTGTGTGTGAGTTACATGTTCTTCATATTTTTGAAGAGATTCAAGATTGACATAAAAATAAAAAATGACTAATTATTTAAGTGAGATAAGCTCAAAAACACTGATGAGATTTCACAAGACTACCTCATGATTATTAGAAAATTGTGTATAAAATGTGATCAGAATGCAGGAAAGAAATGATTTAAGCTTAAAAATGTCAGGGGAAGACCCTCTGAACACTACGGAGCCCCTAAGGTGCCACGGAGAAAAAAAATAGGCTATATAAATCGTGCGCACGAGATAGTAAGACGTGCGCACGATATATTAAAACGTGCGCACGAGATAGTAAAACGTGCGCACGAAATACTTATTCATGCGCACGTTTTAGCTAAAACGTGCGCTCGAAATAAAGTTATTTACCACGTTTTAACTTTGAGGCCAGTTGTTTACAGACACACACAATGGAGAGAAGAAGTGAGCTAGTTAACTTTTACTTCCACCTTCTTGCTGCTCTTGCCATGAGAGATGGAATAATCCTAAATTGGAGAACTTTGCTGTGCATACTAAAAGACAACAGGCTCAGCCGGCGGAAGGAGTACTCAGGTTCAGTCAGTGTCCTGACCTGGGATGCACAGGGGGGATTTGTTTGCTGCTACAGAGGCGAAGTTGTAGCTAACTTCGGGGCTAACTCCCTCCACCTTATTCAGCGGGTGGCAGCAAGACACGAGCTTTGCTTGAGTCTTGAAAGTTGTGCAGCTTTTATTTAAGGTACTGATAAATAGCCTAAGGGACTGGACATACCCTGCACTCCTACATTCACAGACACAGCTAACGTTGGCTGGTTACTGGGAGCCCGACTGTCTTCTTCTTCTTCTTCTTCTTCTTCTTGGTTTTTACCGGCAGGTGACCACAATATTATGGGGCATTACCGCCATCTACTGATGAGCCCGGCTGTTTGTTGCCGCTTGCCTGTATAATTAAGTCGAGCGCACGTTTTATCTTAAACGTGCGCACGTTTTAATATATCGTGCGCACGATTTTTTTTTTCCTCCGTGGCACCTTAGGGGCTCCGTATTACCCCATCTAACCTGATGATGTCAAATAAATATTCATGATTTCTCTGCAAGTAAAACGTTTTCCTGTGGAAAAACACTGAGTAACAACAATGACACTAATAATAGTGATAACACAGGCTCATATTAATTAACTGTTATTTTTGTTGATGGGGCCTATAATCAGGGTAAAAACCGCACTGTTTTCAGTTTAGCTTTACATTATTAATACAATATTATGGTATAGTAATAATGTCAAGTTAAAGCAACAGAAAAATACATGACTGGTTAAAGAGCAATCATATCAAGTGAACAACATGAGCCTATTAAACGTTTACGATTAATTGTAGGCCTATGTCACGGAGTTCGTGTTGAATTAGGCCTATTGTTTAACCGACTGTATAGGCTTAAAGAAATATCACAATTTGGAGCAGTCCGCGAACGAAGGCCTTTGGAGGTTGCATCACCGCGTACGACATTCCGAGGAGCAAAGTGACAGGATAACCAACTTTCTGTCTGTCAAATAATGATATATTAATAATAACATTAATATGTCCTGCTCTGAACTCCTACTCTGAACACCTACTCTGTCGAGCTCATTTTCTTATAGATGTAAACCACATTTAAAAAATAACATGTTTAATACTTTGTGCTGTTTGTGTGAAGACCGACGCAATGGCTAAGAAACATCCCTATTTGGCTTCCTCCCGTAAACCTAGATCTATAACAAAATTTAAAATACAGTACAATTATCTTTAGATACCGAAACTCAAACAGGACAAGTTTCTGGTGGCCAAAAATGTTTTTTCAAGGTTAGCAACTGAAAGTCACAACAGCCCAGAATGAGTTACACAGTGTGGTGTTTAAATTTCACAGTCCTATTGTTATTGTTGTGTTTTCTTACATCATCTTTGCAACCTTTTTGCTTCCTTACTTGAAAGTAAATTCTCACTGTCATTAAACCAGCTCGAAAATCCCACATACTCGCGATCAAGACCAGGCTAAACTAGGTGATGTTTAAATTAAATAAATACATTTTAAGTTATACAGCCATAGCCTGTAATTTTGATGGTAGAATACCATGATTAAACCACAATAAAACAAAATAAAGTAAGTACACTAAAAAACAATGACAGCATACCTCATTAGGCAGAGCCAATGACCACAATAATCAAAATACAAATATGGGTCGGATAAGGCGAACCTCGCGTAAATTCTAGGAGACATTTGCACTGGCTGTCTTGACAGAGTACAAAATTCTTTACAGCTGATTGCATGACGGTATTTTTTTTATGATTTTTTATCACTGTAAGTCCCTAGGCTACCTTATTTCGGTTTGCCAAACATTGTATTTATTTGGTTTTATTAATTTTATCGTGCTCATTTGTTAACATATTATGATCGCCGAAATTGTCTCAAAAAAGCTTCATTAAGGTTAAGCCAAAATAACAGAATTATTTTAATGATCAAAATATCTGACATTTTTGTTTATTCTAATTACAGATACATTTAATTGCTGAAATGTATTTTGACATTAGATGAAATACGGATAGCCATTGTTAATTTTTTACTGTCACGGATCCTTCTTTATTCTTGCACTGTTTAAAATTTTCCTATTTCCTTATTTTTTTATCTTGTTTTATCACCATGTTTGATCAAATCAATAATATCTTTTATCCCCTTAAAAATAGCCTATGTATTGACCAGTATTCTCCTTTAATTACGGGCCATTATTGTTTGTCCTCAATTGAGTGTCGAAGATATAAAAAAATACATTTGTTCCGATAAAAACAAAACAAGCCAATAATGTCTGAAAAAAATGTCTGAACAACCAAAGGGTTTCTCAAAAATGATGGGTTTCGGCCTAATGCATGTGTTAATAGCCTAAAATGCGAATTTTAAAGAGTCAATAATTCCAATTATCTCTGAAAACAAAATAAAGTCGAATAACCCTCGAAGAAACATAAGACTTGGGATTTAGTTAGCGGAGTTTTTCCTTACTGGAAGACAGCATGCATGAATGCATGCAGCACAAAAAAAAAAAAAAAAAAAAAAAACAAGAATAAATGGGGGGGGCGGAATCCGTGTTTCTATAAATTTAATGTTTGCATTTGAAAAAACAGAACCCGGACCACTTCTCAAATGCTGAATTAAACAGATAGGCTACATGTCGCTTTGCACCTTTTTCTCATTTCCTGCTTTCCATTGTGAAGTTTTTGTCCAGCAAAGTCAGACTTTAAAAAACGTAGCCCTAAGTACAAACAAAACACAATAAATTGGCAAATAAACTGACTCCTTCTTAAGTGTAAAATGTTTTATTTAGATGTTTTATACTGTGCAACAGTAACAATACAATAAGTTGTCCATACAATCGAGCGATACAAATACGGAAAACACGGGAGACAACACCTGTCTTTGAACATGAAATGAAGCCGAACAGGAGCCCAAGTCATTCCCTTACAACAGAGAGGAATGAGGGGATAACATCGTCGCTGATTAAATATGCATTTTGTTCCTATTTACATGTTGATTCTCTATAACTGGTTATTCCGTGTTAAATGCGTGGAGCATAAAAGCAATCAGATTCAACTGCAGCCACAAGATACTATTTTTTTCTTTCAGTAAAGGGCAAATATCAGCTTTCGTGGCAGCAACACACGTTTTCCTGTCGGTGGAGAAAATAAATGCCAGAAACTATTACAAAACGCTTGGGGGCAAACACGTAAAATCCTCTCCCATTACAGAAAAAAAAGTGTTATCATGAGCATGCATGTTAAAACTGACAGCTGTAAATATCCCAACACGTGAAATAATCATGATAAACACGTTTTACTTGCAAAAGTCAAAGAAAATATAAAAGTCTATCTTCAGTCATCTCTGTAAAATAAAGACGTAGCTTTTAAAAGGTGATAAATGCTTGTCCTTCTTACCCACTTTCTTTTTTTTAACATCAAAATCTTCTTTCATGTGATAAAAAAAAATCCCACACCCCACCTCCTTCTTTTATTTTGAAATGTCTCCGATCCCACCACGTTTAGACTTACATAATGACTTCATTATATTCAGGACAACAGAATGAAGAGAAAAGAGAGAATGTCGTCTACACAATGGATCTACATTGGCATTGAAACATTATTAGCTGGGCTGGGGTCTGGCGTTGGCTGGTCTGGGCTGGGCTGGTACGTCGCCCCTCGTCATCCTGAGGATGTCGCGGAGCCGTTCAGAGAGACCTTCCGCGGCTTGTTGACGCCACTGCTCGCGCTGCTGAACTGAGAATAGGACCTGCTGAGGGTCGTGGGGGCGGCAGCTGGGGTCCCGTTGACGTTATTGGGGCCGTGAGGGAGCTGTGGGTGCGGAGACTGCGCAGGCGTAACAGGGCTGGGCAGCGACGAGGACGTGGAGGGAGCCCCCGACGGACTCCCGGCTTTCTCACTGGCAGAGTCGCTCTCTGGGCCTGATCTGCTCGTGCTGTTCTGGCCGTCCTGCTGCTCGTGACTCACTTTCATCTTCTTACAGTTTGGTCTGACCCGGTATTTCAGCGGCAAAGGGCCGTTCTGTTTGAAAGGAGAAATAAAAAAAAAGAAAATAGCAATGACTTTTTAAAAGATTGAAAAATACAACATTGACCAACATAGCCTTTTAAAAACAATCATTACATACACAAAATAATTTTATTACGACCTATATACCATATAAGACTACTTAGCAAAAACAAAGACCTAAGACGTCTAAACAATGGCACGCGCTTGTTTTCCTACTGTCAAAATAAAGCAACTAGCTTAACGATGTGGTTTAGCTTCAAGTTTAACTCTATTCCATGACTGTTAAGAAAATAACATCTGAATGCATGTTTAAACTCCATTAATCAATGTTTATTCAAAAGAATCACACATATAAAGCTTCAAAAATATATTTTTTTTTACAAAGATAATTTGTAGCAATTAAAACAAATGTTCTAATATCTAAATTTAATAGCCACTTTTTTGTCAAATTAAAATTCTAGCTAAATTTGCTTCTCATCTGCAAAATTAAGCCTTCATTAATTTTCAAAACATGTTCAGCCATTAAAGACAAAATTGGCAGTCATTCATTATTTTCCTATAATTCCAATGGGTTTTTCTATAACACAATGTTTACACACCTTTCGCTACTGCAGATGGGAGAACTCCATAAAAATACAATACACTTGGCTATAGATAATTAACTTCATATTGATTTATAATTATGCGAATGCAATACAAGTATTAATACATTAATTATGTTTGAAGTAACTAAATATTTGTCATAACAAAAATGACTCTTACTCTTCTCCAAGTGTAGATATATGCTATATCCATTAATGTGTAATAATCTTTCAACGGTTCATCTTCATACATGACTTCAACCTGAGGAGTAAAAAAATTAAGACATTAAATTAAGTTTCAAAAGAAGGTATATGCACATGTGTAACGCCTAACAAACCCATATCACAAATGTCTGACAAAAACACACTTTTTAATTTATTTTTATAGGCTTCATAAATCAGACCTGGTAGGAGCTCGGGATGTCCATTTTGCTACGAAGAAACTTCCTCAGATGCATGACTGTCATGGCTGCTGGACACTGCAGGTACCTCTTATTAGTCACCTGCAGGTAACACAAGTGCTTAAAATAAATTATGTATCTTTTTTTTGTCCAGACTTATGCCACATAGCATGCAAAAGTGTAGAGCGGCCCAGCTTAAAAACATACAAAGGACTCTTTTCAACTAGAATTTTCATTTAAAGTAAATGTGTGTAATGTGTCAGCACCTCAGGATTACAGCATTACAATTTAATTTAGCAGACACTTTGTCCAAAATAAAGTTATGCAATAACAAAACATTCCAGGATCCTAACAGGAGGAACCACCATGCTTCTTTAATAAGCCTACAGTTTGAGCTGAAGGATACAAACTCAAGTTCAAACGATCCTAACAAAATTAACAGTAATTATTTGTTTTTACCTGATCTTTAGACTGCTTGTCATCCACTCCACCTCCAAGTCTGCACAATATATATGAAAGTAAAATATAAATAACCATTTCTGTTTCATGTGAAAATGTGATTTATTTATTTTAAAACATTCACAAGACCAACAAGCACAGATAATCTTATTTTATGCATCATATAACACTAAAATGAGACATCTATTTTTTCAAAATGATGATGTATATGCATGTATTTTTTCAGGGTTTTGCCATTTACCTATTTATATTCATCTAAAAATCACATTTATCATACAAACACACTTAAATGTTAAAAATTAAAAAAATATATTGTTGCAGGCAAGCAAGAAGGCTCCAACTGCCTGGATCAAGCTCATAATTTGCACAAAGATCATATCACAAAAAATGCTTGGTGTAAATTTACCGCTTAAAGGCAGCATATTGAAATAACAAGCACTTATATGTGACATCAAAAAGTAATTATTGAAAGTGAGTTCATATCTTACAGTGATCCAAAATACCATCTCAGACAAAATTTGACACTCCCTGACTATGACTATTTTCCCAATTTGGAGATACTATGCATTATGGTGCCTTGAAATTAAGATACACAGCAACAACTCAAGGGGATAAATTATCTTACTGAACAGGACAGCAGAGTTATTGACAGGCAAAGGAACACTTTAACACTTATTGATTAGACTCTGAGACCATCAGTCTCGCAAATTGGCTTTACCCAGAATACATGCTTAATTGTATTCAATTTACTTAATTGGTAAGGAAGATAATAATAATAAATCACAGTCTAATGTACAGCTGTATTAAATATTACAGCTATTAAACATGTGCAAAACTATTTGGAATACAAATGATTAATCATGCCACAGAAATACAAAAGGAAATCATCAAGTTTACCTGCTCTGATCAAAAAACTCAATAGAGAGGCTGATGATCTCGTCATCTGTGATTATTCTCTTGTCCTCGTCTGCCACTTCCCCACGGTCCTCATTGGACCCATTAGAGGCTACAGAAACACACATAAATAGATAATTAAGTGTGCAAAATTGCATTAAAGCAAATACATTGTATTTATAATGTAATTTTATAAAAGTTTTTTTTTTTTTTAACCAATATTTAAGAGAAGTTAAAGTTGTACATAATTGCACTCACCATCTACAGGATGCTCAGCATAAAAGTCTCTCCTCCTCTTCATTTCATCTGAGGAATTTATGAAAAATTACATTTTTCATTAAATCTAGTCCCGATGTAATGTTTTATGACTTTTCTGCTCATCATGATTTTTAAGCAAGATAATCATATTGGTAGACCAGCAGCAGAAATGTAAGATTTCATAGGATATTAGTATCTATTTAATATATATAATTAGAACAATGTGGAATATTTCATCAAAGCAAAAATACCAACTGCTTCACTTGATTTTCATGAAAAAAAAATCCTGCATGGCAGTGTACTCTGAGATACAGAGTGGAAAGCTGGCACTCTCACAGGTGACTTACAGCTCGCAAAAATTATACAACAAAAGCAGAACTTCATGAGGATGACAGAAGACACCAACAGTCTGACAGCTAAGGTAACACATTTTATATTTCATATCATTATCAATATTTCAAAGATAAATACAAAACATTAAACAATTAACACCCTGATGATTATATTTATGTTATTTTGGTGGGAAATTAATTTTACTTGATCTGGATGCATTCCAATTTCTTTTCCTGTCAATTTGCAGATATGTTAAAGCAGTTGGGTGTCCAAATACTGCAAGCACATAGCAATTAACAAATCAAAAGAAAACTAGAAAATGAAACCAGAGGCTCAAAGTGAAAGTAAAGTCATTTGGGTCTTACTTTTAAAGAGGCCAGGGACCAGTTTGTACACAATGTCCTGTAGAGTTTTGTCAGACCTAGACAGAGAGAGGAAGAGAAACTAAAGCCAAGACACAATTTTTGCTTTTAAAACCTAAAACACAACTGACATATAAATGGCTGAATAATACTTAAAATCAAATTTATCTGTAAACAACAAATAAGTCCAAATAAGTTTCCTCATATGTAACTGCTACCTTTTGACATACCAGATATACTGCTAAATACTCTCCTTTAAAATAACTGTCAATATAAACCCAGTAATAGCTTAAATACATTCATAATGTGTATGTGAGGTTGTGGAAAATGCAAATATATATTCTATATACCTAAATTGTTTAAACCAAACTTTGACTGATCCAGTGGCTCAGATAGGTAACACAGGGCGAAAGCACAAAGAACATGAAACTTGAAACACTGTTTTAAGTATTTCTGAAATTGCTTTGCACTTCAAAAAACAAAATCTATACATCAAAACACATTTTAAAAAAAAATAGGACAGCTTGTTTCATGGAAATAGGTGCTCCTCCAGGAAACGTTTCGTAACTAAGTAAGAGTAAAACTAAAGAGACAGATAAAATGCAAAAACGGCAGAATACAGCAGTACATCCAATTCACAATTCTCACCTAATGTTGAGCAGAGGTTTGGTTTTATGCACCTGGACATCACAGATGGGACAGTATTTGCTGGTTTCCAGGTAGCGCACAATGCACATTTTGCAAACTTCAAACAACAAATGGAAAAAGAAAAAGGATGTCAGTCACAGACTTGATCTAAAATTAATTAGTGCACATAAAATGGTAGAAAAATACAGTGCATATCTCCACTGTAAAACTAAGCAATCTGTAGACCTGTCAGCATTTTTTGCAGTCACCAGTGTGACAACTAAACTGCTTTATATTGTCCTCATTGAGCATTATGTGCCATACCCGATGTTACTGATTTTCAAACTTTGTTTGCCCATGGCCCACTTAAAATCAGCTCAGAGTCTCAAAGTACCCCGTATTCATATCTATGATGAATTGCCTCTTTAACATATATTACAATATTTTATCAGTATGTACATGTTTATTTAAAATTACTAGGACTAATAAAAGTCAACAAAAACCTGGATTACTAATAACATTAAAAACAAGAATTTCTTTTAACGGTCAAATTGTAAAAATTCAACAACACAGTTGATCTTGGTGGAGCACAGTTTTTTTTAATTAGGTATACACATGCATCGGCAAGATTAAGTTAAATAATTTGTTGCTGTATGAGAAAAAATAATGCACCCAAAAAAACTGATAGGGTCTATGAAAAACTAATTAGAACTAAATTGTTGTATCTGGGTTTTTTTTGTTACAATAACTAAAGTCTATATGTTAACTTGCCTTAGGGCACACCATTTGGGAACCACTGCTCTAGGCAATGTCTGCATGGTTAAAATATGTGTATTTTTATATCTGTAATTTGATACATTGTTAATATCTTCAATCCCCTGAGCCTTTGTACATAGCTAAGGGGTAGCAGATGTAAATGAGCTTCATTATGTTCTGGTTAGAATGCATAAAACGACAACATTTAGACCTATGCCCCTTTTCCTGTATGTGTATTAAATTAAATAATTTCTTCATATAATATGTGATTTTCTGATTATTCCTTATTTATATTCTATTGCTACTGTAATTCTTTTGATTTTGTATTTATTTCCATTACAATGTGCAACTAAATGTCAATGGTTAGAATTTCCCCTTACATTGCCACTTCTACTGATGACCAGGGGCCATTTTAGGATCAGATATTCAGAGATGCTCAGCTCCTCAAAACAGTGTTGTCAGATTGAGTTTCCTTCCATTGCTCAAGAAGACTTTTTCAATGTATATGACAATATTATAAATAAAAAAAACAAATGCATGTAGTTACTTGAGTTTATGCCACAAAATAAGGGCAAATGAAAAAATATACAAGGGTTTTGTAAAATTATTCAGTTTGACATAAATTATCATAATCAATGTATTATTTGTAAATTATTTTTTCAGTCTGTCACTATAACAGAAAAATCTGCTCAAAGCTGTCCCATTTGTACCCTAATAGATGACCAAAGCTATGAATATAGTACTTTTTACATGAACGAATCTCTACACTGTCAATTTTCACACTTTTAAGATAAAACTCCACCCATGACAATAACATTTATTTCTGCAAAGTAAAATATCCTGGGATTAATGGTGCTTTGCAGACCATGATAAACGGTATAAGTGAATTATGATTGACTTTTAGTACATTGCAATTACACATTATTTGACATGATTGTTAAAAAAAAGAAATTAAGGTATTTGCAATGTTTCTGTCGAGAATCAAAAGAGCTAGGGGTTACGTGCCCCAATAATTCGAGGGTTCTATTGTGTAATCTGGACCGGTTAGGCACAGATGAAAATGCTCTCAAACTGTAAAACCCCGTTTCAAACCAAGCAAATTTCAAGTCTGCTCTTCAAATGCACATAAGTGGAGGTAACATTTTTTGTCATGTTGCTCACATGAATGCAGACACTCGATGATGGTAGTTGCATCTATGAAGTATCCTCCGCACAGGACGCACATGAGGTGAGGGTTGAGCTCTGTGATCTTTATCCTGGTCGTCCGATGCATTATGGGAGAGAGAGTGAGAGAGGAACAACAATCCTGCGAAGACGACAGAAGACAGAGCACACGAGGAGGCATTAGAGACCATTTGGACAGGACGCTCTTTACATACATCATATTTTGTGTTAATCACATCATAAGCACAAGAAAAAGGAGCAGTCATGCTGCAGTGAATGATCATACATCAATCACTTCCACTGAGAGTTCGATGGACTCAAGCGCCCCTCTCCTGCGCTTTGGAGAGGAGCGGAGAGGCAGCATCAGGGCGGGTAGTGTCTTCAAAAATGGGCAATGCTCAGAAAATAATGACGGGTGTAACAAAAACATCAAGGTTTAAAAATCGAAAAAAGTAAACCCCCAGCAAAACTTGACCACACGCGTAAGGCAAAATTCGGATGGAAACATCAAATTGGATTGAAGACAGTTGGTCGCTATTAAACCGTCCTGCAGTCTAACAAAACAAGTGAACGCAGCATCATAAAATATCGTAATTTTACAGCTATTTTTCTATCTCAGTGAGAAAAACAATATTTGAAAGGTAGGCTTTTCCGCTGTCTGCGCACACATTTAAGTCAAATTGAAACATTTATGGCAAATGATAATACCGACGGGAGTGGAGAGCCCCGGGGGGGGAGTGAGTGTGAACGGGGGCCATAGGAGGCACCCATTCACTGCGTCAGGTGTGCCACACGGGCTATGGGGGAAACCTGAGCGTTTCTATGGCAACCCATTTTGCTTTTATAGCCCACATGGCTGCACCAGAACACGGCAGGGTTTCTCTAAATCAAAACAACAACACGGCGAGCTGCCGGCGTGAGAGCGGGAACGAGGAGGGACCGGAGGCATACACTGAGAGAGAGGGAGAGAGAGCGCGAGCCGGTCTGCCAGGCTGCCGACAGCACGGCTGCCATTTTGTGGAGGAAAAGAAGCCCGTGTCGGTTCAGCGGACTGTGGGGTTTCTTTCGAAAGTGGGCGAAAAAACCAAGAGCCAACCGCATTTACATGAGCTACCCATGGTCACCGACCACAGAAGAGTTGAGAATATGAGAAATTTTCGACGTATATTTTCCGCTTTGTCCTCTGAGCTGGGTTTTTCATGGCGTGTGCGTGATAATAAGCAGTGTGCAGCAGCAACACGGCCAGACAGCAGAGACTGCGCTAAAGTTACAGCACACACCGAAACACACATTTATTCTGCGCCTCTGTCAGCTAAGCGAACATTGTTTCTTTATGAGAGGTTTCCGGCGTAGTAGCCTACTTCAAACTAATCAACGAATTAAGTTCAAACAAACAACACAAGCAGAAACAGTTAGGTTAAACTCGTTCTTGGGGCAAAAAGTCAGACTATCTTGCCAAAATGTCCCATAATAATGAGCTGTAATGAATACGAAAAAGCACAACCATAGCACTGTACAGTTGGCAAGTTTGTTGTTTTAGCAAAGCGTAGACCTTTCACCAGGGTCGCTGTTGGCATTTTAATCGTTATTAAAACAATAAATTAAGATTATCTGAGGGGTGAAGAGGCTAAAAAAAACTGACAGTTAGGCTATTTCGTTGAGCCACAGATGACACCGTGCTAGACAAAGTAAATGCTTTGATCAACCTGTGTCTGCCGCTCATGAACACATCACCTGGACCCATAGGCTGTTGGACCTTATCTTGTAACTTTGACTTCTCGCACGTTGATTCTGATTAAAGGAACTCTCTCTGGCCGATCGAGTTCGGTCAGTTGTTCTTCCTCCACCATGTATGGAGGTTCCAGCTTCATAAAACCTTTAGTCGGTCTTTTCAGAGAGCCAAATAAGACCACTCATATTTGTATGTTGACGAACTACAGCCAGAGCAGCAGGTAAACAGAAAAGACCAGTAAGGAGGAAAGTCTGCCCCCATTATTCTACAATCACCTGCAAGACTCCAAGATACAACCCATATGAGCGGCCATGGATTATTTTTTTATTTTTAAAGTTAAATACATAACTCAATCTTTATCTTTGCACCTAAGCCTTACCAGGTCCCTCCCTCCGTTCTTACACCATGGCCCCAAGTCGTGCCAAACTCCTTTATTCCCAAACAAGAGCAGTTCCTCTTGTAAAAGTTTCCCTTACACGTGAATTAACAGGAGCTCGAAATAACCCAATTGAACACGGCTATGCGGGAAAAAATCATATATAGCACGGCCTGACAACTCACAAAACTTTGAAATAAATCACTAAAAACCCAGAATGAGTTTGGAACTTTTACGTCAAATTGGACCGAAACAGAATTAAGAACGTTACACTTGCATGTTACACTATGTGCAGCCTGCAAAGGCTGTATATGTCACAATCATGAGAGCTGTCATTCTGCAAACCTGAGTGGGTGAAATTCATTTAGCCTATATGAAGAAATTAAGCGCACACAGAGTCCCAAATGGCATCCATGAGTGAAATTGTGTTTTTCCTCCCCACGGAGGCAGAGAGTCTGGATTGTATGTCTGTGTCCTAAATTCAGGTTTCATGCGCAAGTAAGACAGTGAAATACTTTAGTAAATTAATCTATTATACACTTGAAAGCCAACTAAACATACAAAATGTATGTCTAAAACGCAATCACAAATACCTTAGTTGCTCATGGGGTACATCCATCCCTTTATCCTGGCCATCATTTTAAAAAAAATACAAAACGCCTGTTTCCTTCTTATTTCAGAGAATTGCGCACAAGGAGACAAGCATCCACAGCGCCTTATAACCGATGAGCCCGTGTTTACCAAGTGGTCGTCATCAAACATTTATGCACACTTGAAATGGTTTGACTCCTCGTCACGTTAATGGGATCCATCCGAGTTAAGTTAATAAATCCAACATTTGGTTATCCACACCCCAAACCAACATAACAACCAATCCACAAGAGGCCAAAGAACCAAAGTCTATAAATTAAACAGGCTGAAATGAAGTATGGGCACAGAAGGAGCGTTTCGAGCACTTGCTGCCGTGAACATCTCAGCCAAAGCAGCCTGTTTCAGTCGATATCTCCCACTTTACATAAATCTAAAGCATTCAAGGCGAAATCAAAACACGGTATACATAAAGAGACAAATTCCCAAACACTAAACAATGCAACAGCAGCTTAAGTTGGATCATAATTTCCGTTTGTGCCAGAACTTGGAACATCTTTTACAAAAAAAGTGGTGCGCAGACACACAGAGAGCTCCACGTCGGTGATCGCTGCAGCAACGGCAGAAAGCTCCTCATCCACCGCTGGATCAGCACGGAGAAAAGCACAAAAGCACCCCTTTCAAACCTCTCCTTCTGCCCGCGTTAGTTAAAGACGATATCGATGAGGACTTACCTCGAGGCTCGGCGGTGAATCTGAGGTTCTTGTGGCGATTAGACAATGAAAGTTGGGAGGCAGATCAGCAGTAAATGAATAGGAGCTGAGCCGCCATCTTGAAGCAGGCTGCAGACGCTGTCAGTGGCGGAGAGCGCACGGCGGACCGGAGCGCATTTCAGATGTGGAGAATAAAAGTCCGTGTTTTCCTCGCCGCCTGTGCGCTTCGTGCGTAACCGATCCTCGGCTTGAACGCTGCCGAATCCTCCGGCTTGAGCTGCGGGAGTCTCCCGCCTCGATACAGATAAGTTTGCCTCCAAAATATCCGCTTAAGCAGCAGTAAAATGCAGCAGTGTGTGTGTGTTCCCTGGAAACTGACACCGTCCCCAAAATGGCTTGTAGTTCGACCGCCCCGCTTTGGTCACGTGGTCTCGTTGCTTAAGGGTGCCTTGGAATTTCTGTCGGTGTATGCAGCTTACCTTCTTGTACGGCATTTAAAATGAAAACAACCCACGAAAAACACATGTTCGCGCGAATGCACTTTTAAGCGCAAAACATCAGTCACAATTTAACATGTAGGTTGAATGAAGCTGACATGAGACCAACTGACTTCTTAAGGGGGCACAAAATTACAGTCGGTACATTCTGCTCTCTGTAGGCTAATGTATGACGCATGAATTAAATAACACATGACACAGTAGTCTTACACTTAAACACACTTTTAACCGCACAAACGCACACAAATGTGATGGCTTGTAGGGTACAAGATGATCATTGTCGTCTTAAAGGATGGTGTGCCCTCGTCTCTGTGCTGTTAAAAATAACCGCAGCACACGCACATACTCACCACCATGCCTCCAAAAAGCTCCAATCCACTCGACATAACACGCAGTAACACCGAGCATGCAGGCACAACTGCCTGATGTCTCGTTTCAAAAAGGTTACGCACTTGATTAAAATCTCTTCATGTGACAAGCGGCTCTGATGTCCAACCTTTGTCACAGGCTGTCCTGACATCCGCAGGAAAGTGCACCGCAACTTCCACTTGATGAATCGGAGTCTTTATCCCTTTAGTGTGCAGGCAGCGCGGAAAAAACGCAGGCACCCCTTAGATGTTGTGGAATCTGAGCCGCTGTGGAGCATTACCTTCAAGAGCTTTGAACTCTCAACTGTTATAAAAAGTCTAGCAGGGAAATCCAACCACTACAGCCCTAAAAACCGAAGATATGTCTGAAAATATTTTTGAAAGATTCATTTGCATGCATAAAAACTGAGCTGTGTGTATTTTTGCAACAAATGCTAAAAGAAGTACACCGCTGTCATATGGCAAAAGGCGATCTTGGGCTGGCTGACAAAACACACTGCAACTTTGATAACCACATACTGAAACTACATCTGCAACTTATTAATAGAAGGGAGTTTTATTCATTGAATTGAAAATCCCCAAAAACGATAACCCAAAAGGAAGCCTCATCATAAAGTGTAAATATGGATTTATTAAAAACACAAGGTACATTTTACGTTGTTTTTTATTTGAAGTAACACAGGATGCAATGAAAAATGCACAAATGCAAAAAAAAAAAAAAAAAAAAAAAAAAAAAAACAGGTGAATGAGAGGTAAAAAAAAAAAAAGAACAATAAACTGATGCGTAATGACGCCGAAGGTTGCTTGAAGACCTCACATCTGACTGGCTTTCTCCACACTCTTGGCAGCGTCTTTGAGCTTTCCCAACAAATCCTGCGAACAATTGATCACTTTCAAAAGGAATAAAAGCACAACTCACCCTTAAAAACGTATAATGTAGGAGAACAGAGAATTTTCTTTATGCACAGTGCTTGACTTAACACACAACAAACAACCGCTAAAGTGAATTTCATAAGCTTAATCGGCCAAAAAGTTGCGGCCAAACTGAAGACAATGTTTGCATAATATTTTTATTTTTAAAATTTGTTCATAAATATAATTTAAATGGAAGTAATACGTAATCGTGCATTTGTTTTATACGGGCTTCAGGCATGTGCATATCGTTATATTTGAGATCAACTGAATACACTGAGTTGCCCTTTACGGTGGCCCCATTTTATTCCACAATCAAAGACATGCAGGTTCCCCTCTGAAGCTCTTCATATGATAGAATAGACACATTAAACAAGATGATTTAACATTTATGCTTTCCTTGGAATGCCGCTTTATGAGGAGTAAGCACGATACAGATTGCCGCTCCAAGAAGAAATTTCTCTCATTTCGTATTTATTGTAAGGTGTAGACTTATGTATATATGATTTTATGATGTGAGACAGCAGGAAACTACAGAAGACAGAGAAACGTGGGAATTATGTCTTTCTGCTACCTGGAGCTGCTCCATTGTGCAGTTGAAGTCGATATCTTCAGTGGACCCGTTATTCTGTCCGAAAAGACCAAAATGACAGGTAGACAAACAGGCAGGAAAAAGCATGAAAGAAAAGGTACGAGAATGGGATGTTTTCTTACCTCAGTGCTGAATGAAATCGAGTAGAAAGGCTCATTGACCTTATCGACCTGCGCGTTCTGTTGAGAAGGAAGACATGCACTGGTTTGACATGAAATTGCTTCACAGGAATGAAGGTAAGAAGGCGCTCAAAATAAGATTTACATACCTTCATTTGGTACTGAAGACGCCATGAAACGTCTGTGATGTGAGGTGGACACCTCCCGATGCTGAGAAAAAAACCCACACAAAAAGGAAAAAAGTTACATAGAAAATCTTTTCTGCAGAGAGTAGACGGTTCATGCTAAATTGACCATCGACACGTTGTGTCTTGCTGGCAAAAATTATCAGTCACTCAGAAAACAGCAGAAAAGTAGATCATATGTTGTGTTTCAACTAACTTTCCGAAGCAATGAAAATATGCTTTTTAAGAATACAACCCACGTCATTTATATTTTTTCATATGGATAATTTAGTTTGATTTTGCATGTGTTGTTGTATATGAAATAAAAATTGTTTGCAGACGATGTTGCTCTTTTACTTTAAAAGATAGAGTGTGATAAGGAAGACGTACCCTACCTTCCTTATCCCACTCTTTGAGCTTTTGCGTAAAAACTGACCTCCTCACTTTCCAACGCAAAAATATGCCAGGTCCTTGCTCATTTTTATCCATTCCTTCACATTAAATAAAAATTAGTCCCGGATTTTCGTTTTAATCTGTGCGTTTTTACCACATCTATGTCATTAAAGTGATGGGAAAACCGCCCCAAAACCAGTGCTTACAACCATTATTGAGCGAACTGTATCTGCAATATTACATTTACTGCCCTAAAATATTTCTTATTTTACAGAAATGGCTGAGGAAATAAGACGACTGTAAAAAAAAAAGCACACACAAAAATTATATTTCTATATCGACTCGATAAGACTTACCTCACTAGAAGACGCTCCAGCTCTTTTTTATCTTTCTGTCAAACAAAACACCTACCAGTCAGTTATCTTATACATCAAAAAGACTTGAAAGAAAGTTTTTAAATTGCGGCATTATTTTCACCTGATACGCGCTGTAGAATATTTCTTTTCTGTCTGCAGTGAAAGTGAGCTCCTCTAGACATGAGCTGTAACAAAAACACATCACTGACATCAGCAACTGATTTTACTTCACTTTTTCTCCATTTTTGGACGAGTTTACACACTTATTTCATACGTGCACAAGGCGTTTTTTCTCTCTCAGAAAGATATTTTATAGGGTAACAAGCCTAGTCTTGATGTCACAGTACGAAGTAGGCCCAGTGTTGAGATCTTCATTGTCGAACTGCACATTTTTAATTTAAATTACAAATAGTTTTAGAATTACCAAAATATGTTTGTCAACCTACAATCAGGTTTATTGTGCTAAATTAGAATTTCAAAAACATTTTTGAAAAAATAAACAGTCCATTATCCAGGTATTGTGCATACAGTATAAGGATGATGACACACATGCATCTATAATGCTTAACAGCTTGTCCTTTATTCTCAGCACATACATAAAAAAGCACAGAACAGATCAGAAAATACATCCTTCTTTTACTTTGTTAAGACTTTAAAAAAAAAATCAATACCCACTGAAAATGACAATTAAGAAAATGTCAAGGCAGAGGCATTAACCTCAGAGTCTGCTTCTTGGTTTACATAGTCACCAGGATAAAGACTTTCAAGATGTTTGTAATCCATTTCTTACATTTGTTACTAATACCTTCAATTATTAATTGACCTTTGATCTCAGAGGGTATCTTAGTGCTGACAGTGAGTGAGACAGCACTCATTTGCTTAATTGGGACAGTGCTTCAAATACAAAGTAAAACATCAAGCGTACTATTCAAAAGCCAAGCTGTTGTCTTTTCTCCAAATGAGGGGGTAATAAGCCCAAGCTCTAATGTCCAGACCTCCAATAAACCTCAAAATGTTCATGGAGAAACCAAAAGTTGCATTTAGCAACACTATGCATTTTGCCTTCTACTAGCTGAGAGTAAAAATGTCACGTAAAATCTTGGTGGTGCATTTTAAATGTAATCCATTGTTTACATTATCTTACAAAAATGTTCGCAAATAAATTTTGTTTCCAACCGCCATCTGAACTCAGAGCAAAAACAAGTGAGGAGATGCTCACAATAGCCTGTTACAGTGAGTTGATTTCCTGTCCCAATTAACAAACATTGCCAAAAAACAGTTTTTGGACCAGTATTCTACAAGAGTGAGTTATTCCCTATTTGAGCAATGCAATGTCATTATTTCTCTTAAACAAGGCAAGGGACATCTTGAGGATAACAGAAATGTGATATTTTTTCTTAATCCTCTCCCAAATATCACTTAAGTCTCTCTATATAATGTTTTACTTTAATACACACAGGACAAAGATTTTATAAACTTACAGAGGGAAAGACTGAGAAAAATCATGTATAGGTCAAAATAAAATATAGACGGAGAGTTTTTGAAACTGTCTTATTTTCATGAATTACCTGTCTGGGAGGATACTTTTTAAAACCTGCCGGGGACTACAGATGGAAATTAGCCTGTGGCTATAATCTGGCACATTTACATGCCCATGTTCATTAATGTGCATTGTCCTCTATCTAATTAAATAAAATTTAAAAAAAAAAAAAAAAAAAAAAAAAAAAGTTGCCAAATATTAGTCACTGATTAACTTAGCCCTAGGGAGTTTTATCAAAGGAAAAAACTTTTTCAATAAAATTTTGTGGCTGGTGGAGAGTTCCACTGAGTCCACTGAGTCCACTGAGTCAGGGGCGTTGGTTTGGCAGTTGGATAGTGCGCTTGGCCAGCAATTGGGAGGTTGCAGGTTCGAGCCCAGCTCCAGGTGACACATGGCAATGTGTCCTTGGGCACACTTAACCCCCAGTTAAGTGTTGCGTCAGTTGCACTGATGGATAACAAACATAGAAACTCTGAACCATCAGTGAGTGAATGTGAGACTGAATGGGTGTGAATGGGTAGATGTGACCTGCGGTGTAAAATAGCTTTGAGTAGTCAAAAGACTAGAAAAGTGCTATATAAGCTCAAGTCCATTTAACATTTACTGAAACAGAGCAGGCTGACACGCTAAAGAAGCAACGGTACAAATATGATGCAGAGATGTGCTCTGTGGACAAATTCAACAGAAACCATGTCAGCTCTACTCTTAGTCTTTCATGAAGACATTTGTCCAATGCCTGGATATTGCCACATTCAGCAACAGTAGATTTCTGCTTCTCTTTTTACTCTTCATAAAGAGACGAAAAATCCAGAGATTCTTGGAGAATGGTGTTCACTTCACTTTGTCTAAAAAATCCTACTAAAAAAAAAAATCCTACTCTCTTGGAGTCTACTTATTAATAATTTATTAGCCTAAACAATAAAGTTCATTTTATCTCCAGTTTTTTTGCATTTAAATTGCTGCACCTGTTTTAACACTCTCTTCATCAGTAATATCATTAGTGACTTGCAATGGTCCTTGATTGTTTTATTGTGCATAATGTCTGTCATTTATGACGTGGCCAATTTGTGTGGCCATTATACACTGCCTGGCCCAAAAAAAAGTTGCCACCTGGATTTAACAACGCAAAAAGGTACGAGCCTCCTATTGGATAATTGGATTACTGCATGGGCGATTATCTTTCAGCTTGCAACAAGTTATTTAACCCCAGTTGATGCAATGAGTAGCTTATTATTTCTTAAACAATCATGTTGAAAGACACATCCTGGTCATGGAAAAGACGGTAGTCTGTTTAAGAAGAGAAGAAAACCACTAATCAGTAAGGCTCACTGGAAAAAAAGACTTCAGTTTGCTAGAAAGCATAAAGATTGGACTCTGTAGGACAGGAAGAAGGTCATGTGGTCTGATGAGTCCAGATTTACCCTGTTCCAGAGTGATGGGTGCATCAGGGTAAGAAGAGAGGCAGGTGAAGTGATGCACCCATCATGCCTAGTGCCTACTGTACAAGCCTGTGGGGGCAGTGCTATGATCTGGGGTTGCTGCAGTTGGTCAGGTCTAGATTTCAGCAACATTTTGTGCATAAAGAATGAGGCCAGCTGACTACCTGAATAAACTAAATGACCAGTTTATTCCATCAATGAAGTTTTTCTTCCCTAATGGCACAGGCATATTCCAACATGACAATGCCAGGATTCATCAGGCTCAAATTGTGAAAGAGTGGTTCAGGGAGCATGAGACATCATTTTCACACATGGATTGGCCACCACAGAGTTTAGACCTAAACTCCACTGAGAATCTTTGGGATGTGCTGGAGAAGGCTTTGCGCAGTGGTCAGACTCTTCCATCATCAATACAAGATCTTGGTGAAAAATTAATGCAACCCTGGAAGGAAATAAATCTTGTAACATTGCAGAAGCTTGCTACTTAGCTGTACTACTTAGGGACTTTTCCCAGGGTTTTATATAGTACACTGAAACATGTGTTTCATGTTTCAGGCTGTTGGTTTGACAGCCTTTGGTTTCAGAATCCTTTCATTATTTTTTGATTATTTAGTGTTTCATAAATGATGCATTAGTTGACTAATTCAGATTTTGTTCTGTGTGTTAAGACATTTTTTTGCCTTTAATTCTAAAAAGACTTTAATTTGCCAAATCCGTGTTGGTTGATGTTTGTTTGGCAGTGAAAGAAATTAGGATATTTTTCTTGGTTTGGGTCTTGAAAAGGTCTTAATAAGTCTTAAATAGGATTTTCAAATGTGTGTAAAAACCCTGTACATCCCATGCCAAACACAACAAAGGTATGTCTGACAAACTACAATACTGTGACTGCTGTTGAATCAGTAGACTCAACAGATGCAAATAAATATACATAGTCCTTCAGTGATTCACAAAGATGGAACATTATTTTTTTTTTAAAAGACAATAAATGAGTCAAGTAAGTAGTCATTTACTGAGACTACTGCAATCGAGCATCTTTTAAATGTTTTTGTACTTTTTCAGGTTGTTTTAAAAAATCAGCTCTTTGACTTGTGTAAAGTGGTATGAAAAAGTTTGGGCACCCCTGACAAATTCATTTATTTTCATTTAGAAATCATCGGGTGTTTGGATCAGCAATTTCATTTTGAAATATCAAATAACTGATGGAAAAAGCAATATTTCAGTCATGAAATGAGTCTACTGGATTAACAGAAAATGTGCAATATGCATCAAAACAAAATTAGACAGGAACATAAATTTGGGCACCCCAACAGAAAAATCACGTCAATATTTAGTGGAGCCTTCTTTTCACAAAAGTAACACCCTCTAGGCTCTTCCTATAGCCTCTGAGTGTCTGGATTCTGTATGAAGGTATTTTGGACCATTCCTCCTTACAAAACATCTCCAGTGCGGTTAGGTTTGATGGTTGCCAAGCATGGACAGCCCGCTTCAAATCATTCCTCAGATTTTCAATGATATTCAGGTCTGGGGTCTGGGATGGCCATTGCAGAACATTGTGCTTGTTACTCTTAATGAATGCCTGTGTAAATTTCCAGCAGTGTTTTGGTCTGATGTCTTGGCGTAATATCACCTTTGTGACTGATTCTTGAACATTCTTCTCAAGAATCTGCTGATATTGAGTGTAATCCACCCTCAACTTTAACAAGATTCCCAGTACAGGCACAGGCCAAACAGCCCCACAGCATGACAGAACCTCCACCAGAGTTTACTGTGGGCAGCAGGTGTTTTTCTTGAAATGTTGTATTCCACCATGCATGTCGCCGCATTTATGACCGAATAACTCAATCTTTGTTTCATCAGTCCACAGCACCCTATTCCAAAATGAAGCTGGCTTGTCCAAATGTGCTTTTGCACATTGAAGCGACTCTGTTTGTGGTGTGTGTGCAGGATAGGCTTCTTCTGCATCATTCTTCCGTACAGCTTCTCTTTGTGTGAAGTGCGCTGACTTGTTGAACAATGCTCAGTGACACCATTTGCAGCGAGATGATGTTGTAGGTCTTTGGAGGTGGTCTGTTGGTTGGATTTGACTGTTCTCACCATCCTTTGCCTCTTTGATATTTTTCTTGACCTACCACTTCTGGCCTTAACAAGAACTGTGCCTGTGGTCTCCCATTTCCTCACTATGTTCCTCACTTTATTTCACATGTCATCCGAGTACAGCTGAATATAATGAAAAGCTAAACCCCTCAAGATTTCCATCAGCTGGTCTTGTCACAGTACAAAAATGTTAATCCTGATACTAATTCTGTGTTTACTTTCATGATTTTACTTAAAAAATAATCGACATTGGGAGGAGGAGACACATCATAATTAAGAGATAGGACGTCCACATGGGTTGGTTGATTTTTTTTTTAATTGACAGTATATTGACAAAATTACTTGGAGCACATTTTAATGAGGTTTTTATATTTTTGAATTTGTAATTTCCATAAATTTATATACTGGTTACAGTATTCTATATTTTTTTTAATAAATACATTGTGCTTTTGCAAAATATGGCTTGCAGAGTGTACAAAATACATTTCCACAGATATCATTATACCTGTTATATATGGGGAGAGAAAGAGAGAGATGAGAAATTTTCAACTCTCTGTATCATATTGATTGGGTCAAGTGTTATTGTTTATCATATCATTATCCTTTACAATATATATTTATGTACTCTTTCCACCCCCTAGTTTTTGTTCTTTCTCAGGGCTGCCTCGTCTTTCAACTAAACAGTATCTTAAATCTTTTTCTTTTTACCATGTCATATCACATTACCATTTACTTTTTCAGTCTCAGAAATCTTTGAACGAGTAGCTCATTTCTTGCCATTCAGTCTGTGTCACATGAGCAGACTTTGCATTTTTGAAACAGTTAATGCGTCTGTTCTTAAAATCCACTACATGCGTACGCCGCAAACGGGAAACTCTGCTGTTTCCTACCTTATGGTGGACTTGTCTGCGTTCTGTTTTACCGCCTCCAGTATGAAGGTGGTGGCTGCAGTATGAGTGTGTTTGAGCAGGATCTGGTCGACCTGCTTCAGCTCGGGCTGATCTGAAACCACAGAATAGATGTTCATATATTAAAAGGATGACCATGATTAGAGGGGAGAGCTGTCTAGTGCACACTTGGCCATCCATACCGTTGCTCTCCAGATTGACGTACAGAATGGAAATCAATCATGATTTGCATGTGAATGTGGCCCTCAGCTGCATCAGCCGGGGGTCCTTTGTTTGTTTGCATTGTGGACATTTCCCCATTTCTCCAAAATTCGACTACTTTCACAGGGAAAAGAGCTAGACTTGTGCAGAAGAATGAAACGTGGAATGAGAAAACGTAATGATGGAGAATGCTAGTCTATTTTTACTCAGACAATGGGTAGTTTTGCGTACAAAGCTAAAGCGAGCAATCGCATGTAGATACATGATTATTTTTGACCAACAGTGATTAAAATGGTCTTACAGAGTCTCTCTAATGTGCCAAGCAGCGTTAGCGGCAGTTTAAATGACAAAGGGAGTCCGTGTGGCTGTGACTGCCTCTAAATCTAAAGCAGGGGCCAGCAGAGAAAGATCAGCTGAGACTCAACCACTCCGCCTCATTAAATATCTTATTATAAACATAGAGGAACCGGTTTACGCACGCAAGGACGCCGTACAAACCCGCAAACACCGAAGCATCCTTTCTGCATCCTCACGGAGAGAAACCCGGAAGCTTTAGCAGCGACAAAAGCATTAGCGGAGAGGAGAAGACAGAAGTAGCAGCTCACCGAGGAACCCCGGGTCTGAGTGAGAGGACAGTAGGCTCCGGAAAGAAACCTCCACCACAGCCTGGAAGCTGTTCTGCTCGAAAAGGGAAGGGTCGGCGAGAGATTGAAGCCCCCTCTGCACGGACTCTGACAACTCCATTTTGCGAAACCACGGCGCCAGACCACGTGACGGATCAGCTGATCGAGCAGCAGGGCAGATTCAAGGGAGCTGCAATGGGCTGAAACTGAGCACGAATCACGGGATCAACTAACGAGGTGTTTGAGATGGACTACTCCTCGTTCGTGAAGATGCACAAAGCATGTTGACCCAGTTTAAACAAATAATAAAGATGCCGACAGAGAGAAATTAGAAAATATATTTAAATGTAGGTATGTGTCCTCATCGGCTAACTTCTGTATGGAAGCCCTTGGTGACCATGCATTCATACATTACCCTTATCTACACTTTTTTCAACCGAAGTCTTAAACTGAAGAGGAGGGCATGGTTTCCAAGCGATAAAGAGTTCACAAAAATTGTTTTGTTTGATTAAAGTCTCAAGTCAATATAACTTGTTTTAATCAAAATATTGAAAAAAAAATAGTCCAAAATGAGTGAATTCTTAGGTCATTAGTCCAGATTTGGAGAAACCATGCAGTGGCAGTGCAATATTCCATTCCATTACAGCTTTTGCACAGTCAGCTTTCTCATACAGCCATAAAAGAATGGAAAGAGCTCCCAACTGAACTAAAGACCAACACAAACTATAGTCTTCTCCAGAGAAACAAAAACTGGATTATTAAACACCAAGCCTGTCAGCAATTACTAGTCTTTTAACATAATTTATTCTAACAATTACATTTCTATGCCTTTGAATGAAAGTGAGTCTATTTTTCTGATCTCAAATGGAAATGATTTCTTCGTTGTTAGAAAAACTCAACGGTCTCTTCCTCCCAGTCGTCCACGTTGCCTTCCAGCTCATCAGTGTCCACTCCTCCTCTGCATCTTTTCACTACAAGTGAATGTATGCACTTTCTGTGAACAAAAATGTATTTTTCAATGCTTTTATGCACTTTCTGTACTCTAAATGCACTTTATATTTATACCTTGATTTATTTCTTGCCTGCCACAGGGACTGTAGATGGAAATTAGCTAGAAAGCTATAATCTGGTGCAGAGCATCTCTACTCTGATGAGTTTAATGTTTTTTTTCTGTTCATGGTCCCAGACAAATAAAATTAAAAATGAAATAAAATAAATTTTAGTCATGTCCAGTGTTGTGCACGTTTCTAAAAAAAAAAAAAAAAAAAAAAAATCTGCAAC